>OY740801.1:40260069-40372569 GCA_963514005.1 Raja brachyura
TATATTGAAACTAATGGCATTGTGATCATTGGACCCGAAGTGCTTCCCAACACATACCTCTGCTACCTGACCTGTCTCATTTCCTAACAGGAGATCCAGCACTGCCCCTTCTCTAGTAGGTACCTCTATGTATTGCTGCAAAAAACTATCCTGCACACATTTTACAAACTCCAAACCATCCAGCCCATTTACAGAATGTGTTTTCCAGTCTATGTGTGGAAAATTGAAATCTCCCACAATCACTACCTTGTGCTTACTACTAATATCTGCTATCTCCTTACATATTTGCTCTTCCAATTCTCGCTCCCCAATAGGCGGTCTCTAATAGACCCCTATAAGTGTTCCTACACCTTTCCCATTTCTCAGTTCCACCCAAATAGCCTCTAATCTAGTGTGCCCTCTAATCTATCCTGCCAAAGCACTGCTGTAATATCTTCCGTGACAAGCAATGCAACTCCTCCACCTCTTGCCCCTCCAATTCTATCACACCTGAAGCAACAAAATCCTGGAGTATTTAGTTTCCAATCACAACCATCCTGCAACCATGTTTCACTAATCGCCACAACATTATACTTCCAGGTGTCAATCCAGGCTCTAAGCTCATCCACCTTTCTTACAATGCTCCTAGCATTAAAATATACACATTTAAGAAACCCACCACCTCTTATTCTCTGTTTATTACCTTTTTCTTCTGCAGAGTCCTTGCTTCCTCTACATTGCCTGCCCCCCCCCCCCCCCCAGCTATCTTAGCATCATCTACAAACTTGGCCACAAAGCCTTCAATCCCCTTATCATTAAAATACAACGTGACGAGAAGCGGCCCCAGCACTGACCCTTGCGGAACTCCACTGGTCACTGGCAGCCAACCTGACCAGGCGCCTCCTATTGCAACTCTTTGCCTTCTGCCATCCAGCCAACCCGCTATCCATGCTACTACCTTCCCTTCAGTACCATGGGCTCTCATTCTCCCCAGCAGCTTGACATGTGGCACTTTATCGAAGGCCTTCTGAAAATCTAGGTAAACAACATCTACAGACTCCCATCCGTCTGTCCTGCTATTAACTTCCTCAAAGAACTCAAATAGATCCATTAGCCCGCCGAGTGCGCGCCGACCAGATTTACCTAGATTTGTCATGTACATCAATGATCTGGATGATGGGGTGGAAAATTGGATAAGTAAGTATGCAGATGATACTAAGATAAGTGGTGTTGTGGATAATGAAGTCGATTTTCAAAGTCTACAGAGAGATTTGGGCCATTTGGAAGAGTGGGCTGAAAGATGGCAGATGGAGTTTAATGCTGATAAGTGTGAGGTGCTACATCTTGGCAGGACAAATCAAAATAGGACGTACATGGTAAATGGTAGGGAATTGAGGAATGCTGTGGAACAGAGGGATCTAGGAATAACTGTGCATAGTTCCCTGAAGGTGGAATCGCATGTAGATAGGGTGGTAAAGAAAGCTTTTGGTGTGCTAGCCTTTATAAATCAGAGCATTGAATATAGGAGTAGGGAAGTAATGTTAAAATTGTACAAGGCATTGGTAAGACCAATTCTGGAGTATGGTGTACAATTTTGGTCGCCTAATTATAGGAAGGATGTCAACAAAATAGAGAGAGATTTACTAGAATGCTGTCTGGGTTCCAGCAACTAAGTTACAGAGAAAGGTTGAACAAGTTAGGTCTTTATTCTTTGGAGCGCAGAAGGTTAAGGGGGGACTAGATTGAGGTCTTTAAAATGATGAAAGGGATACACAGAGTTGACATGGATAAGCTTTTCCCATTGAGGGTAGGGAAGATTCAAACGAGAGGGCATGACATGAGAATTAAGGGACAGAAGTTTAGGGGTAACATGAGGGGGAACGTCTTTACTCAGAGAGTGGTGGCTGTGTGGAATGATCTTCCTGCAGAAGTGGTGGAGGCAGGATCGATTTTAACATTTAAAAGTAAAGTGGATATTTATATGGACGGGAAGGGAATGGAGGGATATGGTCTGAGTGCAGGTAGTTGGGACTAGGGGAAAATAAATGTTCGGCACGGACTGGAAGGGCTGTAATTGTCATATGGTTATATGGTTATATGGACCAGCGATTGCCCCGTACACTAACAATATCCTACACACGAGGGACATTTTTTTTTACCAGAGCCAATTAACCTACAAACCTGTACTTCTTTGGAGCGTGGGAGGAAACCAGAGCACCCAGAGAAAACTCATACAGCCATGGGGAGAACGTACAAACTCCGTACTGACAGCACCCGTAGTCAGGATCGAACCCGGGTCTCTGGCGCTACAAGGCAGCAACTCTACCGCTGCGGCACTGGGCGGCCCTTTTTTGGTTATTTGACGTCATTTCTGAACTGGAAAACCATATTTGCTACATTAAAAAAAAATCTGCAATAGGTTGTCTACATTTCTAGGTATCCCGGCAAAATGAAACACTGCTGCACTTTGACAGCCATTTTACTATTAATGCCTGGAGACCCTGGCACGAGGAATCCCTGCAGGCCGATGGGGAATAGTTACTGTAAACCGGACTCAGGAAGCAGTTGCCCTTCTCGTGTTGCCAGTCGGTCACGTGGGATAGAACTGGATGTTGGTGAAAGGCACATCACCCACTGAACTTGTTGCAGTAAAACACTGCAACGTCATCAGTCCTGCTCCCATGGGCTGTAACCTACTCAACCTCACACCTTTAAAACTCCACAAGCCACTCAGTAAATCTGCCTCCCCCCCCCCCTGATCTGGGTCCTTCCTCATCTGGTAACCTCTCTGTCACTGGCACGCAAGACTGCTGATCTGGCAAGCAGTTGGGTGGGAAAATGATTCAGGATATTTTAAAGGATGCCGTGCAGAGAACTTCAGGAGGTTGCCAGGGAAACCCATGCTTCCACATTTCAATCTTCCAGTTTTCTTCACGGCTCCGAGTAAACAACAGAACCTCCTCAAAGAATATTCAGTTCTGATACAGTCAGAGAGTGATGCAGTGTGGAAACAGGCCCTTCGGCCCAACTTGCCCACACCGGCCAACAATGTCCCACCTACACCAGTCCCATCTGCCTGCGCTTGATCCATATCCCTCCAAACCTGTCCTATCCATATACGTGTCTCACTGTTTCTTAAGCGATGGGATAGTCCCAGCCTTAACTACCTCCTCTGGCAGCTTGTTCCATACACCCACCACCCTTTGTGTGAAAAAGTTTCCTCTCAGATTCCTATTAAATCTTTTCTCCTTCACCTTGAATCTGTGTCCTCTGGTCATCTTCTTCTTCTTCTTCTTCTTCTTCCTCTGCCATTTGTCTTTTGGACCTGCAGCTCCGTTGAGGCGAGCCAGGCCAACGTGTCATCGTCCAGGTCAATCAGACCTCGTTCACCATTGGGTGGCCGGTGTTTGGGGCAACTGGTGATGATGTGCTCCACTGTCTGTGTTGGGTCCCCACACTCGCTGTCCACGAGGCCCCACCTCTTCATCGCTACTCCATAGCGTCTGATGCCTGTCCTCAAGCGGTTGAGGGTTGTCCACTGCTTTCGGGGCAGGTCCTGGCCAGGGGCGTCCATGGGGCCATTGATGTAATGGTGTAGCCTAGATGGTTCAGCTGACTTCCACTTGTCTCTCCATCTCGTCTTGACCCAGGCAGCCTTAGAAGCATCAGCCGGTGTTGTGCAGAGCAGCTCTTGGGCTTGCATGGCAAAGGGGTGCCGTTGCTTGAGGCGCACTCGTCGTGGTGTCTCTGTGATGATCTGATGGAGGAGGTGGGATTCACTGGTCTGTGCCTTTCGAGAGAGGGCCAGCGTGGCTGCTTCTCGTCTGATGTTGGCTGGGGCGATGCCAGCGAGGACAGGCAGTTGGTTTACTGGGGTGGCTCGTAGGCATCCGGAGACAGTCCGCAGGGCGCTGTTGTGGGCAGCATCCATCTTCTTGGCGTGAGGGCTACGGCACCAGACCGGGGCGCAGTACTCGGCGGCAGAGAACACCAGGGTCACTGTCAACATGCGCAGTGTCTTCGTCGTGGTTCCCCATGTGGTGCCGGCTAGGCGGCGAATCAGTGCGGCACGGGCGCTTGTCTTTGCCTTGGCACCTTCCAGGTGTTGTTTGAATGACAACGTTCTGTCGAGCTTCACACCGAGGTACGTGGGGACGGGCTGGGACCATAACCGGGCATTATCCACCATGACATTCATCTCGCGGGTCGCTTCCCTGTTGTTGAGGTGGAACATTGAAGATGTTGTCTTACCCATGCTGAGCTTGAGGCGCCAGTTTCTCAGGTATGAAGACAGGATGTTCATGTCTTCAGAGAGGCCCTCTTCTGCTGCTTCCCAGGATGGCTTACTGAGTAGGATGGCCAGGTCATCAGCATAGCCATACTTCTTTGACTGGGTTGCAGGCCGGTCATGGATGTAGATGTTGAACAGCATTGGTGCCAGCACTGAGCCCTGTGGGATGCCGTTCTTAAGTTTCCTCACCCTGCTACATTGCCCGTTGCTGGTGTGTAGCCTGAAGCTGCGGTTGCTCAGCACCTCCATGATGAAGCTCACCTTGTGCTTGTCTGGGATGGTTTCCAGAAGCTTCATGTGTAGTCCACGCAGCCAGACAGTATCATATGCAGCTGTGAGGTCCAAGAAGACAGCGACAGCCTTCTCCCCTGCCTGGAAGCTGTCCTTTATGTCTTGGCACAGGAGGGTCACCTAGTCTGCCGTTGACCTACCGCTTCGGAAGTCAGCCTGTTCTTTAGGCAGCTGGGGGTTGATCACTGGATTGAGACGTGTGTGGAGGAGACGTTCCAGGAGCTTGTATGGAACACACAGCAGTGAGATGGGTCGGTTTCCCTTGGGGTCATCGCGAGGCTTGTTTGGCTTCGGCAGAGCGATCACCTTGGCACGGCGCCAGATCTTTGGCTGCTTCAGGCAGCGGAAACACGTGGAGAGGAAGGAGCATAGCCAGTCACTTGCCTTCTTGCCTTCTTGCCTTGGTGTTTTATGTATTCTGGGTGGATGCCGTCGGTGCCTGGTGCCTTGCCGGTTTACAGCCGTCGGATGGCCTGCTCGATTTCTTGTGTTGTGAAATCGTGGAATAGGTTGGAGTCACAGCTCGGGGCCCTGTGCAGCTCGTGGACTCTCGCCGATGTTGTTCTGGTGAAGTCCTTGTCTGCGTTGGGGAAGTGGCCATTGCTCAGCAGTAGCGACGCGATGGAATTTGCTGTGATGGGACACTGTGCTGGGGTTGTCGACCTGCCCATCAGCTTGTTCATGGTCTGCCACGCCTGACGGCTGGAGTGTGAGAAATCAATTGATTCCACTGTCCCCATCCATCTTTGCCTGCGTTTCTCATTTAGTCTGCAGATTAGGTCGTTCGCTGCTTTGTCCCTGTCTTCGCTGGTTTGTGATTCTGTGTGGGCGCGAAGTAGGTCTTCACATTCGTCATCCCAGCAGGGAACATAGGCTTTACATACTCCACGGGGGACCTTCTTCTTGGCGGCGGCCAGCAGCGTCTTGCAGTACGAGTTGTAGGCGTTGTTCAGGTTGGTGGGGTGTGGGTGTGGGAGGCCAGCGGCTGCCTTATTCACTTGTTGTGTGAAGCCGACCCAGTTTGCTTTCCGGAAGTTCCACCTCTTGACGTCTTTCCCTTCCACGGGCTGGACCAGAGATGGAATGGTTATGAGCGATGGTCGATGGTGTGACCGGGGAAACCTGCCCAGGATGCGTCTTACTGGGAGCGGTTCGTTGTTGCGACGTTTTGCGAAGGTCAGGTCCGGGTTGCTGGCGCTGTTCCAGGGTGCAGAGCAGAAAGTGCGTGGCTGCTTTGGGTCGTATAGGAGGGTTGCATTGGCGGTCGAGGCCCATTCTGCCAGGAAGTCGCAGTCAGCGTTGGAGCTGCTGTATGATGGCTGCTGAAGTCACCAGCACACACGGCAGGGGCTGGGACATCTGGCAGAGATGTTGGGACCAACCTGCTCATGGCGGCTTGTAAATGTTGACGATGGTAGTGCCTTGCACTTTGGTTGTGATCCATTCTTCCTCTGCATCCTCTGCGGACTGTGCTGTGGCTGACCAGGCCGCCTTGTTTTTGATGGCAATCTGTTCAATGAGGTTGAGCTTGGTGGTGGTAAGGCCTTCAACATTGAGCTGCAGTAGCACTAAACCTCGACAGCTGGCAGCATTTAACGGTGCCGCCTGGCCTGGGGAGGCATGGCTTTTAGCGGTCTGCAGACGTGGTAAAGACATTGGTTTCGCTTTGTGGGCATATGAGCCTGTAAGCCACTCGTGGAGGAGGCCGCGTAGACGCTGTCTTTGTCTCCCCCCTCTGGTCCTCGATTCCCCTGCTCCCAGCAAGAGATTCTGTACATCTACATACAGAGGCCATGTTTCCCTCAGAATTCCATCGCATTCACATTGATGTAGATTTTCTGAAGGCGAGGTAGAGCAGCACAGGCGCCCAGCTGCTGTCTCAAATCTCCAGCAACCTGGATTTGATCCTTATCTCCAATATTGTCGTATGGAGTTTGCACAGAGACCCGGGTTCACCCCTGACTAAGGGTGCTGGCTGAATGGTGTTTTTACCGTCTCCCAGCGACCGTATAGGTTTTTCCCAGTGCTCCGGTTTCCTCCCACACTCCAAAGATAAACAGGTTCGTAGATTACAAATTGGCTTCTGTAAACATTGTCCCCGGTGTGTAGGATGGAACTCGTGTACGGGTGATCACTGGTCGGCACTGGTCGGTGGGCCGAAGGGCCTGTTTCCATGCTGTATCTCTACACTAAACTAAATCATGTTTGTCCCTCTGACCTGGGTTTCCCTTGGGTTCTCCATATTCCTACCACATCCCAAAGATTTGAAGGTTGTCGGATAAGTAGCTTCTGTAAATTTGCCTGAGGAATTGGGGAGGAGGCAGGAAAGGCCTACTCCTTGTGGATGATCAGCGATGATTACAGTGAATGGTGGTGCTGGCTCGAAGGGCCGAAAGGCCTACTCCTCCATCTATTGTCTATTGATAGATGGGTTGTAGAATCAGTGAGTATTTGATGGAAATTAGATAGAATTTGCGCTGTGAGACAGATATAAGGAGTGAGCGATAATCGGAAAAGACTGTAGCAGTTTTGATGGAAATCTTTGCAAGACACTCTATACCAGTGACATCAAATTCAGACAATGGGCCTCAGTTCATTTCTCAGAAGTTTGCTGACTACATGAAGAACACAGGTGTGTACCATCACAAAGATACACAAAGTCAAAGTCAATTGCATCCGTTACATGCAACTGAAGGTGCAGTGAAATGAATTTGCCAGCAGCGATACACCTAAAAAGAACACACAATACACAATAGAATTCAGCACAAACATCCACCACAGCATTCTTCACTGTGGTGGAAGGCAACAAAGTTAAGGGCCTGTCCCACCAGCATGCAACTCTACGCGATTAGCGCGACCTAACGTGGTCGCTTGAGCCGTCCGGCGTCGCGGGGCCGGTCCCACATCGATCGCCGGAGCCGCGCGGAATTGTGCGGAGTTCGTCCCGAGTTCGTCCCGACACCGCGCGGGGCTCCGAAAAACCGACTATGTCTAAAAATCCCGCGCCGCAACGGCTTGTCGGCTCGCAGTCGCCTCGACATTTACACACCGCCCGGACATCGTGCCTCCGTGAACTTATTTGTAAGTGCCTCCATGACCCTCTATGTGTGTGGCTCCGTGGCCCTGTATGTTTGTGTGTCTCGGTGCCCCTCTCTGTGTACCCCTCTAAGTCCTGGCGAACTTACCTTGGATTTGCTTCAAGTTCGCCTCGCTTTGCGCCGCGTTGCGCCACTCACCCAACCTCCGCGCGGCCCCTACTGCCGGTTTAGTTGCGCTTGCCGCATGCAGGCGCATGCTGGTGGGAACGGCCCTGTACAGGGGATCACCCGACCTCCGCGCGGCCCCCGCTGCCGGTTTGATCGCGTTCATCGCATAGAGTTGCATGTTGGTGGGACAGGCCCTTTAGTCAGTCCTCCTCCTTTGTTCATCCGTGGTCGTGGCCATGAACCCTCTGTAGTCGCTGCGACGGACAGCCGGATGTACAGGCCCTCTCGTCGGTGTGATCCAAACTCCGACGCTGGGTCGGTCAAACACACTGCGCGGCTTGGAGTGCCCGAATTGGCACTTTCCTGCCGGAGACCGCGGCTTCAGGATGTTATAGGCCGCAGGCCAGCGGTCGGAGCTCATCTCCACCGATCCCCAGCAATGGATCCCAGACTCCGGATGGGAAGTCCACGCCATGCCCGCTGCTGAAGCTCCGGGCCCGACTTCGGGAAAGGCCGCTCCAATCCATGCTGTTGGGCCGCAAGGGCGGCGACATGGAAAAAGTCGCCTCTCCATCGAGGAGGCGACCAAAACGCCCACCACCCCCCACACAAGACACATCAAGAGACACCTAAACTAACATTTAGATACACCAAAATACCGAACACGCTGCTGGCAGGGCAGCCGACTCGCAGCGTCCCCACCCACCCCCACCGTAATGGCCGCAAGCTCATGGAGAAGTGGAACGTCAGAACCAATATCTAGAGAAGAGGATGAGAATTGCCCAAGCAGAAGGCAAAGATTGGAAGGAGATGTTCTTAATAAAATGTCGCAGCATGTAGAGCTACGCCACACAGCCCAATAGGGAAGAGTCCGGCAGAATGGTTTAGCGGGAGAGGCAGCATCTCTGGAGAGAAGGAATGAGTGACGTTTCGGGTTGAGACCCTTCTTCAGACTGATGTCAGGGGAGTGGGCGAATAGAGACTACATTTGATCTCAGTACCGCCCACTCCCCAGACATCAGTCTGAAGGAGGGTCTCAACCCGAAACGTCACTGATTCCTTCTCTCCAGAGATGCTGCCCGTTACTCCAGCATTTTGTGTCTACCTTCGATTTAAACCGGCATCTGCAGATCTTACACCGACAGAACTGTTGTTTGGAAGAAAAGTCTGGACCAAGATACCATGGGTTAGTAACATGGTAAATGACCAAGAAATGAGAGAGCATGATGCAGAAAAGAAAGGTCACAGGCTACATGTTGCCAGGACATAAAGGAACGGCAGAATAAAACAAAGCGTTTTATGCTCAGCGTCCTTGAAGTGTGTTTATTATACTCGGATCCAGGCGAGGATCTGACATGCACCAGTTTTATTCTTTGCTCCCCTGTTCTTAGTCAAAGCCCGGCAGCAATTGTAACTCATTTACAGTCGGTGCAAAGAATGAGGCTACGGAATCAAACTGTCTCCTCAACAAAGGACGTTTTACCAGAGGGATTGTCATTGGCTGTTTAAGGGATAACTTCCCTGAAAATGTCAAGGCAGCTGGTGAGGCTGGAAATGTAGTTGTTTCCAATTTAAACAGTTCGATATCCAGCAGGTAGTCCTCAAGTTGCAGCTGCTAATCCACAATAATTCTAACATTTCTAATGCAAGCCTAACAGCTCTGTGTGTTTCAGCGAGGGTACTCTGTGAGTTTATTTCCAATCCAGTAAACCTGCATTCAGTGACTCACCGCCAACACTTGCAAATATCATCGCTAATCTCTCTTGGTACCCAAATGCAAATACCATCTGTCCCTTGAATTCATATATTTAAACTCTTATTTTTGTTGATTTTTAATTTCACTCCGAGTTAAAGTCTGCAGATCCGCTGGGGTCGTCCCTACTTATGAAAGCATCTTCTCTGGTAAATGCCTGAGGACGTAGTCATCGGCAATACAAGTTGTTTGATCGTTTTCCAGTTCCTTATCAATTTGTGCTTATTATAAGCCTTTTGTCCTGTTCTTGAATCATTTCCATCAGCTAGACTGCAGCCTCAACCTGAACAAAAACCCTTTCAAGGTTTCTTGCGGCAGGTGGGGAAAGGAATGGAGCTAGAAGACAAAGACAAGTTATATTTTCGAAATTGGCCTTGTAAGATGACCTTACCCCACCTCTGTACTGCCTGTGCACTTTTGTAGTGTTTAATATATTTATTACATATATGAAATATAATAGTCGAATGTACTTTTCTCCAGAAGAATAACAAAGCCAGATCTCAGTGGCTTAACAGAATGAGGAGACTCTACTTGTTCTTATCTGTGGTGGCGAATTAAAATTGGGGTCATTGCTTATTAGCCTATTATTATTATTATCTATGCTGTTCTGCAACCTCTGGAGGTTGCATCATTCCAGGATAAATAACAGAGAATATTTAATGCATCACTGCTCAGGTGGTCACATTCATTATTCCATCAAATAATACTGATTTGCTGCTGAAAAGAAATTGGTTCGGCAAATGTCGACCTGATTTAAGCATCCTACATCCTGTATTTCCACTGTGGGAAAGTCAGTCTTCCAATCCTTTTTCACACCATTGACTTGGATTCCATGGCAAACAACTCCTAGGAAGTGGGATGCTCAATAAGATATTTTAATGAAGCAAGCACCCACTGATTTTCCCATTCCTTCCATCCAGAGATGCTGCCTGTCCCGCTGAGTTACTCCGCTGAGCATTTTGTGTCTACCAACTCGATTCAAATCCAAATTGAAGGAGCTGTGGGCCAAATGGCCTGTCCCTGTGCTATGTTCTATGTTCAGTGATTAATACTGCCATTGTTCAGCCATAAATGCATATTGAAATTCCATGCATGCTTCGTTAAATATCACTGAAGATACACAGGGGCATTTGGAGGGTGGCGGACAGATGGATTCAGAATACAACACAAGAGACTGCAGTTGCTGGAATCTGGAGCAAAAAGCTGGGGGGTGAGGAGTTGGGGACATTAGTTTAGTTTAGTTTAGTTTAAAGATACAACACAGAAACAGGCCCTTCGGCCCACCGAGTCTGCACCGACCAGCGATCCCCGCACATTAACACTATCCTACACACACTAGGGACCAAGCCAATCAACCTACAAACTGGAGATCTCGGAGAAAACCCACGCGGTCACGGGAAGAACGTACAAAATCTGTACAGGCAGCACCTGCAGCCCGGATCGAACCCGGGTCTCTGGAGCTGTAAGGCAGCAACTCCACCGCTGTGCCAGTGGTAGACTAGTAGCGTGTGCCACTTAATATTAAAAATTCATATTTTGAAATCAAACTCTGCCTCAACTAAGGTGAGACAAGAGGGGAGCAGTCAAACCACTCCTAGAAAGTGGGATGTTCAATAAGTTATTTTAAGGAAAATAAGGAAAGGAAAAATGAAGAGGAGGAGCCAGAGGGCTGAGGGAGCGCTGAGAAGGGGAGGAGACAGCAAGGGCTACCGGAAATTGGAGAAGTCAATGTTTATGCCGCTAGGGTGCAGACTGCCCAAGCGGAATATGAGGTGCTGTTCCTCCAATTTCCAGTGGTGCTCACTCTGGCCATGGAGGAGGCCCAGGACAGAAAGGTCGGATTCGGAATGGGAGGGGGAGTTGAAGTGCTGAGCCACCGGGAGATCCGGTTGGTTAATGCGGGCCGAGTGGAGGTGTTCAGCGAAACGATCGCCAAGTCTACGCTTGGTCTCACAGATGTAGATGCTCACTCTGGTCAAGGAGAGCGAGCATCTTAATGAAGCAAGCACCCACGGATTTGACTTCATTTATATATTTAACCCTGGCCAATGAATTTCAGAGGCCTAGGGTGGAGGGTTTGGGGCTCAGCTTCCAGGAGAAGGTCGTTGCTTTTACTCTGGTCACTCAATACAAAAAAAACCCAAACGAGCTCATCATCGACTTCAGGAAGAAGCAGGGTGACCACCCCCCATTGCAGATAAACGGAGAAAGAATGGACAGACTCGTCTCATCCCGCACATCACTTGTTTGCCCTTCTGCCCTCAGGAAAGCATTAAGGGCCTGTCCCACCATGCAATGAGCGCGACCTAACCATCGCGGGGCCGGTCCCACTTCGATCGCCGGAGCCGTGCGGAATTGTGCAGAGTTCGTCCCGACATCGCGCGGGGCTCCGAAAAACTGACCATGTTCAAATATTCCGCGCGGCAACGGCTTGTCGGCTCGCAGTCGCCTCGACGCATTACACACCGCCCCGACATCGTGCCTCCGTGACCCTCTCTGTAGGTGCCTCTGTGCCCCTCTCTGTGTCCCACTCTGTCCTGGCGAACTTACCTTTAAGACTTTGCTCCAAGTTCGTCCCACTTTGCGTCGCTCGCCCGACCTCCGCGTGGCCCCTGCCGCCGGTTTGGTCGCGCTCGCCGCATGCAGGCACATGCTGGTGGGAACGGCCCTGTACAGGGGATCACCCGACCTCCACGCGGCCCCCACTTCTAGTTTGATCGCGCTCATCGCATGGAGTCGGATGCTGGTAGGACAGGCCCTTTACAGGTTCAAATCACACACCACAAGATTAATGAACAGTTTCTACCCCAAGGCCATCACCACTGAACTCTACACTGAACACACACAGCCCCATAGCCAATATGTTGCACTGCCTCAACACTATATTGGAAATATTGCACATTCTGACTTGCCGATGTTTTCTTGCTGTTTTTGTTATTCATTATTCGTTGATATTTATCTGATACGTTGGAGCTCTGCTCCAATAAATTATTATTATATTATTATTATTATAGAAACTGTTTCCAAATCTCAAAGTCCTCCAGTCCCTGTTCAGGGATCAATCCTACTCAGAATCAGATGTGGATCCACCCTCTGTATTCCCAACACCTCCCCTAGTGCTGCCTGTCCTAAGGGGCTATCCCACTGTACGAGCTAATTCAAGAGTTCTCCCGAGTTTCCCCTGATTCGAACTCGGAGAATTACGGTAATAGTCGCTCGTAGGTACTCGGGGCTCTCGTGGACATTTTTCAACATGTTGAAAAATCTTCACAAGTCTTCCCGAGCTTACCGCATTTCCCGAGTACTTGCCGTTAGTGTTACGAGCTGCTAAGAGACGTCCCGAGCCCTGACGTACCCACTACGTTCATTCTACGTGCTTACCACGAGTCTGATTTTTTTTTAAACTCGGGAGAGCTCTTGAATTAGCTCTTACAGTGGGACAGGCCCTTAACTGAAAGCCAATCCTTTCAATCAGGCTGACTACCAGGGAAGCCCAACATACAGCTTTCCTGGTGGAAACTCTAACACCTCAAGCCATTAAGGCTCCAGAGAGTGTCAATACCCCTCTTCTAACGGAACATCTGCAGCACATTGAACTTGGCCTTTGATATTAAATTCTATTTGACTCTGGAACTGGATTTTGTAAGAAAGCATTTGCACACGCATTAGCGCATCATGTGACTTGAGCATATAAGAGTCCAAATTAATACCACAGGACTTTGATGCTGCCAAAGACATAAAGTGCTGATGTAACTCAGCGGGTCAGGCAACATGGATACATGACGATTTAGGTCAGGACCCTTCATCAGGCTGTCTGTAGTGGGGGAAAGAAAGCTTTAAGAGAGTTAGAGCAGGACAAAGTCCAGCAGTACGGGCTTGGATTAGTACAGGTGTCAGTGGTTATGGGGATAGGGCAGGAGAATGGGGTTAGGAGGGAAAGATGATGAATGGTGGAGTAGACTTGACGGGCCGAATGGCTTAATTCTGCTGCTATCACTTATGACCTTATGACAGGTAAAATGTTGATGCAGGTGAGAAGGGTTTTTGATAGGCAGATGGATGGACAAAGGCCAGAGATGAAAACACAGAAGGTGCAAGATGAAAGAGTTGAACAGCTGTGAATTGTGAATCTAGAGGAAGGAATGTAGGTGGAGGGGGAGGGGGAGGGAGAAAATAGGCGCTCATCCAGGAGAGAGCAGGAGGTGGGGGATGTAATTATCTAAAATTGGAGAATTTACCTAGGCGGACAGAACATTTAAACTTGGCCCGCCAAGATCTGCTGAATCTCTCGGCTGGTAACCATCTTAACTCCTCTTCCCATTCCCAAACGGACCTTTCTGTTCTGGGCCTCATCCATTGCCAGAGTGAAGCGGTGTACAAGAGGAACAGCACCTCATCTTGTGGTTGGGTAGCTTACAACCCAACGGCATGAACATTGAATTCTCCAGATGCATGCAATCCACGATGACTTGGTTATTTGGATTCAGAATTATCTTACCCATAGAAGGCAGAGGATTGTGTTGATAATGTGTTAATCTGGCTGGTGGTTTGTGACCATTGGAGTTCCACAGCGATCTGTGCTGGTGCGTCAATACTTTGTGATATACATAGAAGACTTAGATGTCAATGTCGATGGGTTGCTGCGTATGTTTGCAAACCACATCAAAATTGGAGAAGGGTTTCGACCTGAAACGTTGCCTATTTCCTTCGCTCCGTAGATGCTGCCTGACCCGCTGAGTTTCTCCAGCATTTTTGTCTACCTCCAAAATTGATGAAGTTGCGTACCGTGACAAAGACTGTCCAAGTATTTACACCACCGACAGAAACGGGCAGAGAAATAGCAGATGGAGTTTAATCCGAGCAAGTGTGAGGTGCTGCGTTAGGGGAGGCGGGGTTCAGGGGGAAAAAATACAGTTAACGGCAAGACCCTTAAAGGGCCTGTCCCCCGATGCGAGTTTACCCAAGAGCTCTCCCGAGTTAAAACAAAAATCAAACTCGTGGTACTTCATCACGAGTAATTTTTTACTCTTTGAAATTTTTCACAGTTTCCCGAGCTTACCGCGTTTCCCAAGTACCTGCCGTTAGCGTCAGGAGCCTCCACAAGACGTCCACGAGCTCCGCTACGTACATTCTGCGTTTTTTTATAACTCGGGGGAGCTCTTGGGTAAACGTGTACCATGGGACAGGCCCTTAACAGCACTGATGTACAGAGTAATCTTGGCGTCCAAATCCACAGCTCATGGAACTTGGCAACACAAGTAGACTGAGCGGTAAAGAAGGCTTAAGGGCCTGTCCCACAAGCATGAAACTCCATGCAATGAGCGCGACCTAACATGGTCGCTTGAGCCGTCCGGCGTCGCGGGGCCGGTCCCACTTCGATCGCCGGAGCCGTGCAGAATTGTGCCGAGTTCGTCCCGACATCGCGCGGGGCTCCGAAAAACTGACTATGTTCAAAAATTCCGCGCGGCAACGGCTTGTCGGCTCGCAGTCGCCTCGACGTATTACACACCGTCTCGACATCGTGCCTCCATGACCATCTCTGTAGGTGCCTCCATGACCCTCTATGTGTGTGGCTCCGTGGCCCTCTCCGTGTGTGCCTCTGTGCCCCTCACTGTGTGCCCCTCTCTGTCCTGGCGAACTTACCTTAAGACTTCTCTCCAAGTTCGCCTCACTTTGCGCCGCGTTGCGCCACTCACCCGACCTCCACGCGGCCCTCGCTGCCGGTTTGGTCGCGCTTGCCGCATGCAGGCACATGCTGGTGGGAACGGCCCTGTACAGGGGATCACCCGACCTCCGCGCGGCCCCCGCTTCTAGTTTGATCGCGCTCATCGCATGGAGTCGGATGCTGGTAGGACAGGCCCTTTATGGTGTGTGCAAATAAGAATGGCAGATGATGGTGAAAATCGAAGGTAGACACAAATTGCTGGAGTAACTCAGCAGGTGAGGCAGCATCTATGGAGAGAAGAAATGGGCGACGTTTGGGGTCGGGACCATTCTTCAGGCTGATGGTATGCTTGCCTTCATCGGCCAGGCATGGAAGTCATGCTGCTGCTTTATATCATTTTGTTTAGGCCACATTTGGAATATTGTGTGCATTTCTGGTCACCCCATTACAGGGTGTGCAGAATAGGTTTACTAGAATGCGGCATGGATATAAGGGTTTACAGATACAACGTGGAAACAGGCCCTTCGACCCATTGAGTCCATGTTGATCATTGATCACCCGTACGCTAGTTCTAAGTTGTCCCACTTTTTGCACCCTACACACGAGGGGTAATTTATAGAAGCCAATGGACCTACTGACCTGCACACCTTTGGAATGTGGGGAGAAACCAAAGCAACCAGAGGTAACCCGCACGGTCGCAGGGAGAACCTGCAAACTCCGCACAGACAGTACCCATAGTCACGATCGATCCCAGTCTCTGGCGCAGGAGGCAAAGGGTGTTAGGTGCAAGGAGAGGTTGGATAAACATGTATTGCTTTCTCGGACGCATTGGAGGCTGAGGGGAGACCCGATAGACGTGTGTACAATGATGCGAGGCCCATGGATATATAGGGTAAGGAAGGGTATAGATGACGTGGACAGTTTAAAGGGGCTGTCCCACTGCAGTGACCTATTGGTGAGTTTAGAAGAGTTTAGGAGAAGCTGAAGACCTCCTTCGACCTCCTTCGACCATGTTGAAGACTAGCTTCGGGAAAATAGGGCACCGAATAGTGGCGAGTGAAGACGACCTCCTTCGATCTCCTTCAACCTACCTTCGACTATGATGAAGACTATCTACGACTACCTTCGACTACCTTGATTACCTATGACTAACATGCCGATCTACTACGACCTACCTCGACTTAAACCTATCGATTTTTCGATATTTCCCATGGCGACCTTTTTTTACTGGCGGGCATTTTTTCAGCATGTTGAAAAATACGCCCGCAACCTAGCTGAGGACTCGAGTACGCGGGAACTACTCTCGATCATGAAGGAGAGTTACAAAGACCTCCTAGGACCTCGTGTCGACTATGCTGCAAGTATGAGTCGACGGCAAACTCATTTGAACTCACGGATTCGGTTGCCGCAGTGGGACAGCCCCTGAACTTGGCACCGTGTACAGCATGTACATTTGGGCCAAAGGGCCTGTTGCTGTACTGTTCAATGTTCTATCTTTAAGTCTAAACCAAATAAATACCAGTATACAAATATCATACAGCACCGTTAACAAACACGTACTGCCTTTGGAATTCCTCCATCTAAATATTCCATCAATAGCTCTTTAGATTTTTATTGTTTTACTTCATGTACAATAAAAAAAAAAGGGACCTAATTCCAACAAGTAATTTACAATGATTTTGCAATAGAGAAAAAGTCCTATAAATCATATCGGACGTACGTGTGACGGTTCATTTTGTGTTCAGTCAGACTTGAGCTCTCGCCAAGTTGGGTTCTTCAAAGTGTAACATTCTGGTGCATCAAAATGCTGTAATTAATGATGTGGGAAGCAAGTCTAAATTGTCACAGATTTCACTGGCTAAACATTTACGCAAGGAGTCAGTAAAATATTTCAAACAATTAAAACATGAACTAACTCTCAGCGTGAATCACTAGCCTACCTTTCACACTGTATTGGAGAGGCTGAATCTTGCTACCAATCTAGAGACTTTAAGGTCGAACTGCACTGCAATGATGGCAGTGAGGCCTGGCCTAGCTGGCCATCCGTGAGTCACGGAGCCAGGCAGAAGAGGGCTCTGCCCGAGCCGGCTGCCTGCCCCTTTTCCGGGGTTACGTCCACGCCCGGGTGCCACTAGAGAGGGAATAGGCGCCGCCCATGAGCACCCTGGGGGATTTCTGGGATCGCTGGGGGTTGAATGCATCCTGGACAAGGAGTGTAACATATTGGCATAGTAGTGTATTTAGTATATTTGTTTGTCTTGTATTATGGGGGTGGGTTCTGTTTTGTTTCATTATTTTGTATATATTATTTATAATAATGTATTTATTTTTTTATTATGAAAATAAATAAAAGGATAAAAGTGCCATTCAGTCCCTTGCTTCGACTCCCATGTTTGTGACAAATTTATTTTGTGACGAACTTCTTTTTCAGATCAGTAAAGACTAAAGGGCCTATCCTACCAGCATCCGACTCTATGCGATGAGCGCGATCAAACTAGAAGCGGGGGCCGCGCGGAGGTCGGGTGATCCCTGTACAGGGCCGTTCCCAACAGCATGCGCCTGCATGCGGCAAGCGTGACCAAACCGGCAGTGGGGGCCACGCGGAGGTCGGGTGAGTGGCGCCACGCGGCGCAAAGTGAGGCGAACTTGGAGCGAAGTCTTAAAGGTACGTTTGCCAGGACAGAGAGGGGAACACAGAGAGGGGCACAGAGGCACACACAGAGAGGGCCATGGAGCCACACACATAGAGGGTCACGGAGGCACCTACAGAGAGGGACAAGGAGGCACGACGTCGAGACGGTGTGTAATGCGTCGAGGCGACTGCAAGCCGACAAGCCATTGCCGCGCGGAATATTTGAACATAGTCAGTTTTTCGGAGCCCTGCGCGATGTCGGGACGAACTCCGCACAATTCCGCATGGCTCCGGCGATCGAAGTGGGACTGGCCCCGCGACGCCGGACGGCTCATCGACCATGTTAGGTCGCGCACATCACATAGAGTTGCATGCTGGTGGGACAGACCCTTAAGACTGATGCAGCTCTGGATAGCTTTACAAGCAAGACTATCTATCACACATACACTAGGAATATCATTGTATTAATCAATCTCCTTTGGCACACAAAGTAATTATCTCAGCTCGTATGGATGAATCAAAGTGATGGACGAAGCACCAAAATTAGATTTTCACTGATCATTTGGTTCATATTATCTGATGTCCCTTAACAGAGGGTGTTCATTAGCTTCACTGTCTGATTACAGTACGGTTTGGTCTAAAATTATCAATCTTACAGGAGCCACGGAAAAATCTTATAAAGCATTGGGAAGATCTCTTGTCATCCTGTACGATTCTGGGAACATTCTTTCTGGCAAAATAGTTACAGTTGCAGGATGTGTCAGAAGGAAATAACTCAGCATGCAGGAGTAACTCAGACAGCATCTCTGGAGAAAAGGAATAGATGACGTTTTGGGTCGAGACCCTTCTTCAGACTGAGAGTCAGGGGAGAGAGACACTCGAGGTATGGAAAGGTACAAAGAACAAATTAGTGAAAGGCGTGAAGAGAACAAATCCAAGCCAAAAACAGATGATTAAAGAAAGGCAGTGTCCATTGATGGCTGTGGAGAAGGTGAAAACGACACAAACGATACAAACATCCATTTGTGAATAAAGGGCCTGTCCCACCAGCATGCAACTCCATGCGATGAGCGCGACCTAACGTGGTCGCTTGAGCCGTCCGGCTTCGCGGGGTCGGTCCCACTTCGATCGCCGGAGCCGTGCGGAATTGTGCGGAGTTCGTCCCGACATCGTGCGGGTCTCCGAAAAACTGACTCTGTTCAAAAATTCCGCGCGGCAACGGCTTGTCGGCTCGCTGTCGCCTCGACGCATTACACACCGCCTCGACATCGTGCCTCCGTGACCCTCAATGTGTGTGGCTCCATGGCCCTCTGTGTGTGTGCCTCTGTGCCCCTCTCTGTCCTGGTGAACTTACCTTAAGCCTTCGCTCCAAGTTCGCCTCACTTTGCGCCGCGTTGCGCCACTCACCCGACCTCCGCGCGGCCCCTGCTTCTAGTTTGATCGCGCTCATCGCATGGAGTCGGATGCTGGTAGGACAGGCCCTTTACACTATCCTACACACACAAGGGACAATTTACCTCAAAGCAATTCACCTACCAACCTGTATGACTTTGGAGTGCGGGGAGAAGCCGAAGATCTCGGAGAAAACCCACACAGGTCATGGAGAAAATGTACAAACTCCGTACAGACAGGCACTCGTAGCCAGGATCGAACCCGGGACTCTGGCGTTGTAAGGCAGCAACTCTACCGCCAGCGATCCGGGTTTGATCCTGACTATGGGTGCTGTCTCCACGGAGTTTATACGTTTTCTCCGTGACCTGCGAGGGTTTTCTCCGAGATCTTCGGCTTCATCCCACAGTCCAAAGACGAACAGGTTTGTCCGTTAATTGTCTTTGTATAAATGTATAATTGTCCCTTGTCTGTGTTGGATAATGGTAATGTGCGGGAATCGCTGGCTGGGCCGAAGTGCCGGTTTCCGCGCTGTATCGCTGAAACGAAAACTAGATCTAAAACTGCCCACAGATTATACCTCTCATCTACAATGTAAAACATGACTTTGTGCCTGGGAAATTGTGTCACAATTTGATTGAGGTTTTTGAAGAGGTGACCAAGAAGATTGATGAGAGCAGTGTGGTAGACGTTGTCTAATAGGACTTTAGCAAGCCCTTCGACAAGGTACCTCAAGGGGGCCTGGTCACGTGTGGTCCACTCCAGCAGTCCCTTTTCTTGCCTGATATTTCACTGCCATGAATGCCATCACTCACTGTGCTGCCTTCTCGGGCTATTTACCAATGTTATTGAGTGGCTTCACGGCATCCTTCTGTGATTCCCGGCAGCTCCTTGTTGGGACTCTGCATTGTGTTCCTGAATCCAAGTTATTCATGTTAATGTAAGACCGTATTGGTCTCAGCAGCAACTAACGTGGAATTTTCCTCCCTCTGATACAACTCCTCCATCACCCACTCATTTTCTGCTTCATTCAATTCCAGTTCCCTCCCCCCTGGTTACCTTGAATCACCCCGGCTCGGGTGTAATTACTAGGTTTCTCAGTGGAAACACATTTCTTCTGAAAATCAACATTTCAAGATTTGCCTTGCCCTTAGCTTAGTTTATTGTCAGTGAAAAGATCATTGTTCATTTGTGGTGTTGCTGCCTCAGGAACATTATGGGGGCTGGAAAAGCAGAATTTCACGTTCCAAACCAAGGTTGATTTGAGTGTATTATCATATTCTTCTTAGGCCCCCTTTGGTCGTGGCTGACCATGGGTGTCTCCAGGGTGTTATTCCCTATATGGAGGACGCCTGTGCGTGACTTTGTTTAACGTGAGGAGACTGGTGCACAGACAGCCACCCCACGGTCCTTGACAGATCTGGGTCAGGATCCAGTGGCATGGAGTCCAAGACGGCCGGAGACCCTTTTCTGCTGCAGCCTTCATCCGCCTTCCCAGCCGTTGTGACGCTCCACTAAGGTCAGCCATTTCCCTCCGGTGGGGGTGGGGGAGGGGAAACCGTTTTGCAGTCACTTCTTTTTCTCAGAGTCACATCTTCGCCCCTCCCCCTCACGGCCTACTGTCTGATTGGCGCGGCCTTTCCTGCCGGAGACCGACCAGAGCTTCAGCGGCGGCGCGGCACTGAATTCCGTCTCTGAGCGGGACGATGTCTTATAGGGGATCGCCTGCGTTGGAGCTCCGGAGTGATGGGCCTGCTGTTTAACACCCTGGAGCTGTGGTTTGCGGAGCTTCTAGCCGCGGGCGCCGCTGACTTTAACATCGCGGAGTCCTGCGATCCTTCGCCGAGGGTCGCCAGCTCGGCACTGTGGACTTCGGGAGCGGCACTCACGCTGCTGAGTGTGTTCTTCCGTTCCCACGCCGGAGCTCCGATCAACCCGGCGAGAGGGCCTGAACATCGGGCCGTCCATAACGGTGACTGCGGAGTTGCTCAAGGGACCCGACCACCGGTGAACAAAGAGGAAGTGGACTGAACTTTACTGCCTTCCCTCACAGTGGGAAATGTTGATTCTGCTGTGTGGGATGTCCATGTTAAATCTATTCCTGTGTTCATTTATATGTATGGCTGTATGGTAACTCAAATCTCACTGTACCAAAAATAAAATGGTGCATGTGACAATAAATGTAACTTGAACTTGAACTTAAATGTTATTTTGTATTGTAATTGAATCAATTATTTTTGATTAAACAAACAGAGCAAGGTGGACCTGTGCCGCCGAGACCTACATGCACTGGCCGGGGGGCCACTGAGGATGAAGGTGGACCCGGCAGGGGGCCGCCTGCTGCCATATGCGGCGGCAGTAGATAGGACTGTTCCGTGAACCTTTGCAATAGCCCTGTCCCACGGTACGAGTTCATTACAAGAGCTCTCCCGAGTTTGGCCTGATTCGAACTCGGAGATTTACGGTAATGGCCACTCGTCGGTACTCGGGGCTCTCGTGAACATTTTTCATCATTTTGAAAAATCTTCACAATTCTTCCCGAGCTTACCTGCCATTAGCGGTACGAGCCGCTAAGAGACGTTCCCGAGCTCCGACGTCCCCGAGCTCCAACGTACCGAGTTTGATTATTTTTAAACTCGGGAGAGCTCTTGGAATGAACTCGTACAGTGGGACAGGGCTTTAACTTTGTCGGTGCCAGAAACGTGGCCACACTGTTGTACTGCCCGGTAGAGGTATGTGTACGATTGTAAAACAAAGCATTTCACTGAACCTAGGTACATGTGACAATAAAGTGTCATTGAATCATTGAATCAGTGGAATGGCAGTAAAAATGAGTCAAGACCTCTCTGTGTCTATTTCATCTTTCTTTCTAATTAAGGACAGTACATTAGCTACAGTAGTTTCCATTCCACCACCATCCAATGCCCCATAGGTATAATTATTATGAATGCTTTGCCATTCTGGTCAATTACAAACAACTGTTTCTTCAAAGTGCTCAAACTCATAAAAATGCCACAGAAAGATTACTATTTTTCTCCTTTCCCTATTCTGGTTCATACTCCACATGGTTCAGAGAGGCTTCAATCTAGTTCTTGCTTGCACCGCTCAGATTTAAGGAGGTTTCCACTCTATAACCAACCAGAATTGTGCACACATTGTTGAACAAGAGCAGCACAGTGGCACAGCAGTAGAGCTACTGCCAGAGACCCGGGTTCAACCCCGACTACGGGTGCTGTCTGTACGGAGTTTGCACGTTCTCCCCGTGACCCGCGTGGGTTTTCTCCGAGATCTTCAGTTTCCTCCCACACTTCAACAACATACAGGTTCAAAGGTTAACTGGCTTGGTATCAAATTGTCCCTAATGTGTCCAGGGTAGTGTTAATGTGCGGGGATCGCTGGTCGGTACGGACTCGGTGGGCCGAATGGCCTGTTTCCGCACTGTATCTCTCAACTAAACTAAACTAAACAACATAGAGCAAGCAAGTCTCAGTCCCTCTTGATTGACTGCAGGAACCGGGCTATTCATTTACCATTTGACATCTTCGTTGCAGGAAGCATCTGTGCTCTCTCCTTCCCTGATGAGTATTTGTTCAGCTTATCATATTGTTTGCCCATGGTTTATTAACACATTTTCTTCCCTACCTACTTGAAAACTTGAAAACAGTGCATTGAAGAAATGAGACACACTGTGGGTTTAGGCTTGTTATTATTGTCACACGTACCCGGGGTTCAGTGAACAATGTTTGTCGGCGTGCCGTCCAGCCAATCGGATAATACTACACATGAAATCAAACACTAGTACAAATGGTAGAGTGCAGTGAAAGATACCAGAGTCTAGAATATAGTTTCTCGGCATTATAGTGTAACACTTGCCGAGAAAAAGTCCAAAGATAGACACAAAAACATTTAAACATAGAAGGAGGCCATTTGGCCCTTTGAGCCAGCACCGCCATTCATTGTGATCATGGCTGATCATCCACAATCAGTAACCTGTGCCTGCCTTCTCCCCATACCCCTTGATTCCAGTGAATTGGCATCCGCTGCCTTCTGTGGCGGAGAATTCCACAAATTCACAACTCTCTGGGTGAAAACGTTTTTTCTCATCTCAGTTTTAAATGGCCTCCCCTTTACTCTTAGACTGGGACCCCTGTTTCTGGACTCGCCCAACATTGGAACCATTTTTCCTGCATCTAGCTTGTCCAGTCCTTTTATAATTGTATACGTTTCTATAAAATCCCCCCTCATTCTTCTAAATTCCTGTGAATACAAGCCCAGTCTTTAAAATCTTTCCTCATATGACAGTCGCGCCATCCGGGGGATTAACCTCGTGAACCTACGCTGCACTGCCTCAATAGCAAGGACGCCCTTCCTCAAATTAGGGGACCAAATCTGCACGCAATACTCCAGATGTGGTCTCACCAGGGCCCTGTACGACAGCAGAAGGACCTCTTTACACCTATACTCAAATCCTCTCGTTATGAAGACCAACATGCCATTAATTTTCTTCACTGCCTGCTGTACATGCATGTTTACTCTCGGTGACCGGTGTACAAGGACTGGTGTACAAAAAGCTGGAGTAACTCAGCGGGACAGGCAACATTGCTGGAGAGATGGAATGAGTGATGTTTCGGGTTGAGACCCTTCTTCAGATTAATCTGGGGAAAGGGAAATGAGAGATGAAGGCAGTGATGTAGAGATATATATAACAATTGAATGAAAGATATGCAAAAAAGTAATGATGATAAAGGAAACAGGCCATTGTTAGCTGTTTGCTCGGTGAGAACGGGAGCCTGATGCAACTTGGGTGTGGGAGGGATGGAGAGAGAGGGAGTGCAGGTGTTACTTGAAGTGAGAGAAATCAATATCAAACCACTGGGTTCTAAGCTGCCCAAGCGAAATATGAGGTGCTGTTCCTCCAATTTGTGATCAACCTCACTCTGACAATGGAGGAGACCTAGGACAGAAGTAAGACTGGGAGCTGGGGAGGGAACGGTCTCTGTGGAAGGAGGAAAGGGATGAAGATGGGAAGATGTGAGTCGTGGTGGGATCCCGTTGTGGGTGGCAAAAATGTCAGAGGATTATGTGTTGTATGCGACGGCTGATTGGGTGAAAGGTGATGAGGGCGACTGTCTCTGTTGCAACTAGGGGAAGGGGAGCGGGGGCGGAGCTGCGGGGTGCCGAGGAGACACGAGTGATGGGAGACGGGAGAGGGGAACCCCCGCTCCATAAAGAATGAGGACATCTCGGATGTCCTGGAATGGAACACCTCATGTTGGGCGCAGTTACGGCGTAGACGGAGGAATTGGGAGTAGGGGATAGAGTCTTTGCAGCAAGCAGGGTGGGAAGGCCACTCTGTGTCTCCTGCAGCTCTGGGCCTTGCTCCTTGCTCCAGAAAAAAGTCCAATGTCTGCAGTGAGATTGGTTGGAAAATCCACGCAAGCTCATGGAAGGAAGTTCAGAAGTGTGAATACAGAGAGGAAGATGCTGTTCCTGAGTATGGTGGTGAGTCCTTTCAAGCAGATAACTGTGGTTTGTTAACACATCACCAAGGTGAAACAGGAACTGGAAGTAGCATTATTCCACAAATCTAGCAAAGAAACTGGTCAGCAGTGTGAATTGCTTTTAATGTTACTATACATAGTACAGATGGTCTAAGATGACCAATGTAATAAGTGTATAAAGCATGTAAGAAGTTGACCAACTCTGTCACCACACTCTAATACATCTGAAATGTTAATTCTGTTCCTCCCTCCGACCGGGCAGTCACGGTGGCGCAGCGGTAGAGTTGCTGCCTTACAGCAAACGCCGGAGCCCCAGGTTCAATCCCGACTACGGGTGCTGTCTGTACAGAGTTTGTGCGTTCTCCCCGTGACCTGCAGGAGTTTTCGTCAAGATTTCTAATTTCCTACCACACTCCAAAGATGTACAGGTTTGTAGGTTAATTGCCTAGGTAAAATGTCACTAGTGGGTGTAGGATGGTGTTAATGTGCGGGGATCGCTGGTCGGCATGGAACCGGTGGGCCAAAGGGCCTGTTTCCGTGCTGTATCTCTAAACTAAACTAAACAGTATAAATGCCAGCAGACCAGGTGGATACTTCCAGCATTACAGTCCTTCTTGCAGATTTCCGACATCTGCAGTATATTGCTTCTGAACAGAACAGGGTGCCCTCTATACACTACAGTGGAGAGACACCTCATGATGCCAGTCCAAGAATCACAACAGCAGCACATTGCAGCCTCTGGGTCTGATAGACCAAAGCACAAAGACAAAGAACATTTATTGTCACATACACCAATTGGTGCAGTGAAATTTGAGTTACCATGCAGCACACAAATAAGATAAACACAACACTTTCAATTTAACATAAAACATAAAAAACACCCCCCCACAGCGGGATCAACGTTCCCCACCGTGAGGGAAGGCACCAAAGTTCAGTCCTCTTCCTCAGTTCACCCGTGGTCGGGGCCTATTGAGGCCTCCGCAGTCGCCGCTACGGGCCCGATGTTTCAGGCCCTCAAACCGATGAACACTCTCACTGGCCGGGAGCCTCCGAATCGGCCGCTTCCTACCGGAGACCGTGGCTCCCAAAGTCCACAGGCCGAGCTGGGCGGAGATTCAACGCTGGCGACCTCGGTGAGAGAATCCAGGCTCCGCGATGTTAAAGTCAGCGCAGCCCGCGGCTGGAAGCTCCGCAGACCACAGCTCCACAGCGTTAAAGTCGGCAGTCCCAGCACTCCGGAGCTCCAACGCGGAGATTGCCGGTAAGGCATCGCTCGCTCCGCGATGGAATCCAGTGCTGCACCGCTGCTGAAGCCGAGGCTGAAACTCTGGCCGGTCTCCGGCAGGAAAGGCCGCGCCAATCCAGATGGTAGGCCGCGAGGAGGGGGCGAAGATGCGGCTCGGAGGACAGACGCATTCCTCGACCAGGAAGTGACTACGAAAAACGGTTTCCTCCTCCCCCTCCCCCCACATTAAAAAGACTAAAGGCCTCCAAAAACAAACTTCAAAACTGACTAAAAATAACAAAAAGGATGAGAGGACAGACAGCTGCTGGCGAGGCTGCCACACTCGATGGTGCCACCACAACCTGTCACACATTATTCAGGAAGTCCCTGTTCCTTAGCTCCAATTACGTAATGTCTATAATTCACTAACAGCCACCTGTGTCATTTATAATGTTTGCATAGCTGCATAATGATTTTTTTCCCCACATTTTTGATAAGTAGTATTAGCTGTTAGGTGGGAATTCATTAAATTAGTGACTAATAACCACACATACTGCTATTTTTATACTTTTATTATCAGTGGATATTTCTAAGAATAATTCTTATTTGCAGATCTGGTGCAAAGAAAGCTGGAATACAAATGATGTCAACACATCCTGGCGATCGCCCAATGTGCTCGATGCTACTTCAACTAGATATTGATATACTTACATAACTTACCTATTGCAAAGCATCGCACGTTGCAACATTACAGTTTATATCATAAATGTGTAAGGAACGACATTATATTGGTCATAAGGTCACAAGGTCATAAGTGATAGCTGCAGAATTAGGCCATTCGGCACATCAAGTCTACTCCGCCATTCAATCACGGCTGATTTATCTCTCCCTCCTAACCCCATTCTCCTGCCTTCTCCCCATAACCCCTGACACCCGTACTAATCAAGAATCTATCTATCTCTGCCTTAAATATATCCATTGACTTTGCTTCCACAGCCTTATGCGGCAAAGAATTCCACAGATTCACCACCATCTGACTAAAGAAATTCCTCCACATCTCTTTCCTAAAGGAATGTCCTTTAATTCTGAGGCTGTGACCTGTACACCTCGACTCTCCCACTAGTGGAAACATCCTCTCCACATCCACTCTATCCAAGCCTTTCACTATTCCGTAAGTTTCAATTAGGTCCCCCCTCATCCTTCTAAACTATTATATTGAATAATAATTTGAACCCTAAATATTGGAATTACTCATTTCTGCAGGTAAATTAGTCTTTTCCCAGAAGCAAAATGTATTTTTTGGACTAGTAATCCAGAGGCCAGGACTGTTAGCGATGAAAGATAAAATTATAGGTAGACAAAAAAGCTGGAGAAACTTAGCTGGTGAGGCAGCATCGATAGAGCGAAGGAAATAGGCAACGTTTCAGGTCGAATTGGCTGAAGAAGGGTTTCGACCCGAAACGTTGCCTATTTCCTTCGCTGCGTAGATGCTGCCTCATCCGCTGAGTTTCTCCAGCATTTTTGTCTACCTTCGCTTTTCCAGCATCTGCAGTTCCTTCTTAAACAAAAATAAAATGATATCTGCTAGAGAACTATATTCTGAACATATTTACTCGACATTCATCCCGTCCAACCTATGCCAGTTTTCAGAGCAATCCATCTGACCCATATGCCCAATTTTTTGACCTGTAACCTATTCTCTCTGTAGTGACCATTAACATACCTGAGGCAGAAACAAAAAGCTGGAGTAATCCAGTAATTCTCTGGAGAGAAGGTATGGTTGAGGTTTCATGGCTCTACCCTTCCTCAGACCCGACACTCGGGTCTCAATAGACAATAGACAATAGACAATAGGTGCAGGAGTAGGCCATTCGGCCCTTCCAGCCAGCACCGCCATGCAATGTGATCATGGCTGATCATCCCCAATCAGTACCCCGTTCCTGCCTTCTCCCCATATCCCCTGATTCCGTCTCGACCCGAAACGTCACACATTCCTTCTCTCCAGATATGCTGCCTGGTCCGCTGAGTTACTCCAGCTTTTTGAGTCTATCTTCGGTTTAAACCAATATCTGCAGTTGCATCCCAAACATACCTGTGGCAGGTACATTGATTTTTCCTGTCACCCACCTACGCTAAAGGCTTGTTTAAAGTAGGCAATTAACCTGCCAGCATGTCTTTGTAATGTAGGAGGATGTCAGACTACCTGGAAAATAAACCTATGGAGTCATGGGGAGTGTGTGCAAACTGCGGAGCCGGTCCAGACGTCAGGATCGATCGCAGGTCACTGGAACTGTAAGCAACAACTGTGCCACTGTGTTGTGCCATTTCAATAAATCATTGTTGGTTTGATAACCTGGCATTAGTCACAGTGCCTGTGAAACTGGTAGATCGGCTTAAAGCCCCACTGGGTCAGTCATGCCCTCAGGGAAGAACGTTAGTAATTCTTATTGGATCTGCTCTCTATGTGTCTCCAAACTTCGCATCATGATTTTATCCAAAACACTCTCGCACCCCACTCACTCCATTGGGGATGGGTACTCCATGCCAATGAATGCACCACTGTGAGTAAATATTTAAAACCAATGTCTGAAGAATGATCTCGGCCCGAAACGTCAGCCGTTCCTTCTCCCCAGAGATGCTGCCTGCCCTGCTGAGTTGCTCCAGCATTCTGTGTCTATCTTCCTGAAATATATTCCTTTGCTTTGGATACAAAGAACTGCAGATGCTGGTTTTCCAAAAAAGACACAAAGTGTTGTGGTAGCTCAATAGGTAACAGGGGGCAAAGCAGCATCTCTGGAGAACATGGATAGGTGACGTTTTGGGTCGGGACCTTTCTACTGTTTGTTTGCATGGGGGGGGGGAGAAAGTTGAAAGAGAGGAGGGGTAGGCCAAAGTCAGGCGAGGAATACGTTGATACAGGTGAAGGGGGATTTGGCAGGCAAATGGTGGACAAAAGCCAGAGATGAAAAGACAGAAGGTGTGAGACAAAAGGATTGAAGAGTTGCAAATTGTGAAGCTAGAGGAAGGAATGAAGGGGAAATGGAGGGGGAGCGGAGAAATAGATGGAATTCCAGGTGGGGCGGATGGGAAGGGGGGTGGGGGGGGGGTGGGGGGTAGATGGGCAGAGGCGGAGCAGAAGGGGGAGGTTTTCTGGTTACCTAAAATTGGAGAATTCAATGTTCCTATCTGAAAGGACAGTATGGCAGGAAGAGGAGTTAAAATGGTTTGGGAGATTCCATAGGCCCTGGCTGACTGAGCGCAACTGTTCAGCGAAACAGTCGCTGGGTCTATGTATGGTCTCACTAATATTCAGGAGGTCACATCAGGAACACCTTATGCAGTGGATGAACAGCTTGGGTCCCTGGATGGAGATGAGGGAGAGGATGTGGGGGCAGGTGTTACATCTCTTGCGGTTGCAGGGGCAGTTCCTGGGGAGAGGTTGGTCTGGGTGGGAAGGGACGAGTCAACCAAGGGCTTGCAGAGGGAGCGGTCTCTGCAGAAGGTGGATCTTTCTGTCTCCTCCATTGCCAAAGTGAGGAATATTTTGATTTTTCCTTATCTCAATTATTGTAATATTGTTTGGGGTTCTACCTATCCTTCCTATCTTCCTAAGCTACTCATCATATAGAAGACATTTATGAGATTAATTTCTCACTCAAATTCACAAGAACCTTCCGCCCCTCTCTTCAAGAAGTACTCAATTTTGTCTGTAAATAAACTGAATGCATTCCAAATATGTATTTTTATTTTCAAATATCTTAAATGTAAACATGATTTGCTTGCTTCTCTTCATGATCTTTTCACCCTTTGTTCTAATATTCACCATTACGCAACCAGAAGAAGAAATGATCTTCATCTTCCGTTTTGTCGAACATCCAAACACCAACATTGCATTACTTTAAATTTTGGAATACGCTGCCTCTGTCATTAAAGTCTCACACCTCCTTAGCCACCTTTAAGATTGATCTTAAAAAGTTTCTCATCATGTCCTCAGTTCTGACCTCCAGCTTTTTGTAATGTTATTTATGTCATACTATACCTTATTATTTTATTTATTTTTCATATTTTTATCTTCATATTTTTAATTTTCATTTTTAAACTATATTATTGTTTATTATTGTCTTTTTTATTTCTCCTACCCCCTGATTTGCCATTAACGCTCATTTTCAGATGGGAGCGGACTTTGTATAAGCCCTCTGGGCTTCCCTTCCCTCCCAGCACTGTATGGTGTTATAAATTGATCGTTTGTCTTCTTTTAAAACATGGTGCAAATAAATAAACAAACAAACATTAACAAAAACACACACCGCGGCGGTCACAGTGGCGCAGAGGTAGAGTTGCAGCCTTAAGGGCCTGTCCCACCAGCGCGGAGGTCGGGTGATCCCCTGTACAGGGCCGTTCCCACCAGCATGCAACTCTGTGCGATGGGCGCGACGTAACGCGGTAGCTTGAGCCGTCCGGCGTCGCGGGGCTGGTCCCACTTCGATCGCCGGAGCCGTGCGGAATTGTGCGGATTTCGTCCCGACATCGCGCGGGGCTCCGAAAAACTGACTATGTTCAAAAATTCCGCGAGGCAACGGCTTGTCTGCTCGCAGTCGCCTCGACGCATGACACACCGCCTCGACATCGTGCCTCCGTGAACCTATCTGTAGGTGCCTCCGTGACCCTCTATGTGTGTGCCTCTGTGCCCCTCTCTGTGTGCCCCTCTCTGTCCTGGCGAACTTACCTTAAGACTTCGCTCCAAGTTTCCCTCACTTTGCGCCGCGTTGTGCCACTCTCCCGCCCTCCGCGCGGCCCTCGCTGCTGGTTTGGTCGCGCTTGCCGCATGCAGGCGCATGCTGGTGGGAATGGCCCTGTACAGGGGATCACCCGACCTCCGCGCGGCCCCCGCTTCTAGTTTGATCGCGCTCATCGCATGGAGTCAGATGCTGGTAGGACAGGCCCTTTACAGCGAATGCAGAGCCAGAGACCCGAGTTCCATCCTGACAATAAAGTGTCATAGAATCATTGAATCAGTGAAATGGCAGTAAAAATTAATCAAGACCTCTCTGTGTCTATTTCATCTTCCTTTATAATTAAGGACAGTACATTAGCTACAGTAGTTTCCATTCCACCACCATCCAATGCCCCATAGGTATAATTATTATTAATGCTTTAACTGTTGCCATTCTGGTCAATTGCAAACTACTGTTTCTTCAGAGTGCTCAAACGCATAAAAATGCCACAGAACAATTACTATTTTTCTCCTTTCCATTTTCTGGTTCATACTCCACATGGTTCAGAGAGGCTTCAATCTAGTTCTTGCTTGCACCGCTCAGATTTAAGGAGGTTTCCACTCCATAACCAACCAAATTTGTGCGCGCATTGTTGAACAAGAGCAGCACGGTGGCACAGCAGTAGAGCTACTGCCTTGCAGCGCCAGAGACCCGGGTTCAACCCCGACTACTGTACGGAGTTTGTACGTTCTCCCCGTGATCTGTGTGGGTTTCCTCCGAGATCTTCGGTTTCCTCCCACACTCCAGAGACATACAGGTTTGTAGGTTAATTGGCTGGGTATAACATGTAAAATTGTCCCTAATGTGTGTAGGATGGAGTTAGTGTGCGGGGATCGCTGGTGGGCGCGGACCCTGTGGGCGGAAGGGACTGTTTCCGTGCCGTATCTCTAATACTAAAATTAAAAACCACCTCATATTCTGTTCAGGTAGCTCACAACCCAACGGCATGATCATTCAATTCTCCTATTTGAAGTAATTACTAACTCTCCCCCTCCCCTTCCTCTTATAATCCTTCCTCCAGCTTCACAATTCACAGGTCTTTATGCAAGTCTCATCTATCTTTTCATGTTTGTCCTCTGCCTACCTGTGGCTTATCAACCTGCGTCCCCTTCAGCTGTACCACTACCTGCCAGGCTTTGTCCTGGCCCCTCTTCTCTTCCAGTTTTCTCCCCCCCGACACTCAGTCTGAAGGGTCCAAACCCAAAACGTCACCCATCCATGTTCTCCAGAGATGCTACCTGACCCGTTGAGTTAATCCAGCACTGTGCGTATTTTTATTTTACTCCTTTAGTTTGAGTGAAATAAATATTATCGGACAAGGAAATTGTACAGATATTGTCTGCAGCCACAAAATAGACAGTGTATCCTGCTATAAGTCATCATAAATATTTCAATAGACAATAGACAATAGGTGCAGGAGTAGGCCATTCGGTCCTTCGAGCCGCCACCGCCATTTAAAGTGATCATGGCTGACCATCCCCAATCAGTACCCCGTTCCTGCCTTCTCCCCATATCCCCTGACTCCGCTATTTTTAAGAGCCCTATCTAGCTCTCTCTTGAAAGCATCCAGAGAACCTGCCTCCACCGCCCTCTGAGGCAGAGAATTCCACAGACTCACAACTCTAGTGAGAAAAAGTGTTTCCTCATCTCCGTTCCAAATGACTTATTCCTTATTCTTAAACTGTGGCCCCTGGTTCTGGACTCCCCCAACACCGGGACCATGTTTCCTGCCTCTAACGTGTCCAAACCCAAACCTTATGTTTCAATGAGATCCCCTCTCATCCTTCTAAACTCCAGAGTGTACAAGCCCAGCCGCTCCATTCTCACAGCATATGACAGTCCCGCCATCCCGGAATTAACCTTGTAAACCTACGCTGCACTCCCGCAATAGCAAGAATGTCCTTCCTCAAATTAGGGGACCAAAACTGCACACAATACTCCAGGTGTGGTCTCACTAGGGCTCTGTACAACTGCAGAAGGACCTCTTTGCTCCTATATTCGTCTCGTCTTGCTATAAAGGCCAACATGCCATACGCTTTCTTCACTGCCTGCTGTACCTGCATGCTTACTTTCATAGACTGATGAATAAGGACCCCCAGATCCCGTTGTACTTCCTCTTTTCCCAACTTGACACCATTTAGATAGTAATCTGCCTTCCTGTTTTTGCTACCAAAGTGGATAACCTCACATTTATCTGCATTAAACTTCATCTGCCATGCATCTGCCCATTCCCCCAACCTGTCCAAGTCACCCTGCATTCTCATAGCATCCTCCTCACAATTCACACTGCCACCCAGCTTTGCGTCATCTACAAATTTGCTAATGTTACTTTGAATCCCTTCATCCAAATCATTGATGTATATTGTAAATAGATGCGGTCCCAGCACCGAGCCTTGCGGTACCCCACTATTCACTGCCTGCCATTCTGAAAGGGACCCGTTAATCCCTACGCTTTGTTTCCTGTCTGCCAACCAATTTTCTATCCATGTCAGCACTCTACCCCAAATACCATGTGCCCTAATTTTGCCCACTAATCTCCTATGTGGGACCTTACCAAATGCTTTCTGAAAGTCCAGGTACACTACATCCACTGGCTCTCCCTTGTCCATTTTCCTAGTTGCATCTTCAAAAAACTTCAGAAGATTAATCAAGCATGATTTCCCCTAGGTAAATCCATGCTGACTCGGACCAATCCTGTTACTGCTATCCAAATGTGCCGCTAGTTCATCTTTTATAATTGACTCCAGCAATTTCTCAACTTGTGCTGATATTATTCTGAATTGTAAAGCACTATTGTAAAACAAAACCCTTCTGAAACCTGTATAGTTCTGTTGCTTATTAAACTTGTAGATCTGCACTTATGGCACAGACTGAGTTCTGACAGCATTCCTGAACCATAGTTTGCCTTATAAACAACTGCGCTCTCCTGAAATGTCCATGGCTTTCCTGGACATGGGATATAACTGGAAACATTTTTTGTTGCTGAAAGTCCAACGTTGAAACTCATCATTGAAATTTGGAGCTCCTCAGATTTATTTTAGTGACAGACGGCTTTCTAAAAATAAATAATAAAAGTTAATGTGTCAGAAGTTATGGTGACCTGGAGCCAAACCATAGAAGGCCACAGATCAAGTGCCGGTAAATTACATAACTAAAGATGGCTTCGTGATAGTCAGCATGGACATGGTGGGCCGAAAGGTCTGTTTTTGTGCTGTGTAAACTCTATCATTTTGGATAAGTACTACACAGGGGTTTTCTTACACTTAGAAAGTGTAAGCAGTTGTGTAGTTTAAGTGGCGTGAATCCCTGTCTCTGGCACCATCACAGGTAATAATTGCTTATGATGTCAGGAATTGTGTTCGAAGCAACACTTGCACAATATCCTGGCATTGTGGGAGCCCAACTCTACACGGCATCCATTGCTGCAAGCAGTGTGGTAGATTTAGATGACCTACTGCTATAAGGTCATCCAGTCATAAGTGATAGGAGCAGAATTAATTTAATGATTTAATGACTCCAGACTGTCATACCTGCCACAGCCAGACATAGAAACTGTTTTTTTTCCCACAACCAGTAGCTCTACTCAATAACCAAAAGTCTGTAGCCTCCTTTTGCTCCAGTATTTTATTTCATTCACATGTTTAAACTATAATGTTATATTCTTAATGTTTTAAAGTTTTCTGTTTTATTCTTAATTGTTCACTGTATGTCGTGTTGTTACTTGCGAGCGGAGCACCAAGGCAAATCCCTTGTATGTGTACATACTTGGCCAATAAACTTATTCATTCATTAATTAGGCCATTTGGCCCATCAAGTCTACTCCGCCATTCAATCATGGCTGATCTATCTCTCCCACCTAAAATCATTCTCCTATCTTCTCCCCACGACCCCTGACACTTGTTAGGTGTGATGGGACAGGTATAGTGAGGCTGTCAAAATTTGTGCAGTGCAGGAGAACAGCTAGAGCAAGGATCAGAGTTGTCACAATTCCTGAAAATATAAAGCCACACCTACAAATCTCATAGAAATCTGGTGGATCTGAGCACAACTGTCCTTCAGGTGCACTACCTGGCAATAGTTAAAGACTGGAGGTCTGAAGAAGGGTTTCGATCCGAAACATCGCCCATGTTTTTTCTCCAGAGATGCTGCCTGACCTGCTGAGTTACTCCAGCACTCTGTGTCCATCTTCTAATAGTCACAGTGCCTGTGAAACTGCTAGATCGTCTTAAAGCCCCACTGGTTCACTCATGAATGGGTGATGTTTCGGGTCGAGACCCTTCTTCAGACTGAGTGTTTAAGACAGAACTGCAGATGCTGGATAAATCGAAGGTAGACAAAAATGGTGGATAAACTCAGCGGGTGAGGCAGCATCTATGTAGTGAAGGAGTAGGTGACGTTTCAGGTTGAGACCCTTCTTCAGACTGATGTTGGGATTGGGGGGAGCGGGAAGAAGAAAGGAAGAGGCAAAGACAGTGGGCTGTGGGAGAGCTGGGAAGGGGAGTGGAAGGAAGGAGACAGTAAGGACTACCTGTATTTGGAGAAGTCAATGTTCATACCGCTGGGGTATAAACTACCCAAGCGAAATATGTGCTGTTCCTCCAATTTGCGGTGGGACTCACTCTGGCCATGTAGAAGGCCCAGGACAGAAAGGTCAGATTCAGAATGGGAATGGTTGAAGTGCTGAGCCACCGGGAGATCAGGTTTGTTAGTGCGAACTGAGCGGAGGTGTTGGGCGAAGCGATCGCCAAGCCTACGCTTGGTCTCACCAATGTAAAGCAGTTGACACCTAGAGCAGCGGATGCAATAGATGAGGTTGGAGGAGGTGCAGGTGAACCTCTGCCGCACCTGGAAAGACTGCTTGGGTCCTTGGATGGAGTCAAGGGGGGAGGTAAAGCGACAAGTGTAGCATTTCCTGTGGTTGAAAGGGAAAGTACCAGGAGAGGGGGTGGTTTGGGTGGGAAGGAACGAATTGACCAGGGAGTTATGGAGGGAGTGGTCTCTGAGGAAAGCTGAAAGGGCAGGAGATGGGAAGATGTGGCCAATGGTGGGATCCCATTGCAGGTGGCGAAAATGTTGGAGTATTATCTGTTGTATGTGACGGCCTGTAGGGTAGAAGGTGAGGACAAGGGGGACTCTGTCCTTGTTACGAGTGGGGGGATGGGGAATGAGAGGGGAGCTGCGGGATATAGAGGAGACCCTGGTGAGAGCCTCATCTATAGTCGAAGAGGGGAACCCCCATTCCCTAAAGAATGAGGACATCTCCGATGCCCTGGTGTGGAACACCTCATCCTGGGTGCAGATGCGGCGTTGACTAAGGAATTGGGAGTAGGGGATAGAGTCCTTACAGGAAGCAGGGTGGGAAGAAGTGTAGTCCAGATAGCCATGGGAGTCAGTGGGTTTGTAGTAGATGTCGGTCAGTACTCTGTTACCTGCGATGGAGATAGTGAGATCTAGAAACGGTAGGGAGATGTCGGAAATGGTCCAGGTGCATTTGAGTGCCGGATGGAAGTTAGTGGCGAAATGGATGAAGTCAGTGAGTTCTGCATGGGTGCAGGAGGTAGCACCAATGCAGTCGTCAATGTAGCGGAGGTAGAGTTCGGGGATAGGGCCACGGTACACCTCGTACAAGGATTGTTCGACGTACCCTACAAAGAGGCAGGCATAGCTGGGGCCCATGCGCGTGCCCATAGCTACGCCTTGGATTTGGAGGAAATGGGAGGAGTCAGGTGGAGGAGAGTAACTGTGGAGGAGAGTATTTGTAGACGGGGATGGGTTGGTTCTACGGTCGAGGAAGAAACGGAGGGCTTTAGGACCCTCCTGGTGGGGGATGGAGGTGTAGAGTGACTGGACGTCCATGGTGAAGATGAGGGAGTGGGGGCCTGAAAAACAGAAATCATGGAGGAGATGAAGAGCGTGTGAGGTGTCTTGGACATAGGTAGGGAGGGATTTGACCGGGGGGGTAGGATGGAGTCGATGTATGTGGAAACAAGTTTGGTGGGACAAGAACAAGCAGAAACAATGGGTCTGCCAGGACAGTTAGGTTTGTGGATTTTGGGGCGAAGGTAAAATCGGGCCGTGCGGGGCTGGGGAACGATGAGGTTGGCGGCTCGGGAGGGCAGGGAGCCGGAAGTGATGAAGCCAGTGATGGTGTTTGAGATAATGGCCTGGTGCTCGGCTGTGGGGTGAGTCAGCAGATAGAAAGATATAGAGAGTGATATAGACAGTGGTGTAGAGAGATATAGAACAAATGAATGAAGGATAGGCAGAAAAAGTAACAACAAACAAAAGGAATAGTTAAGGACTGTCTGTTTAAGAGCTGCGTTCCTGTTCTAGGACCTCACTGTCTTGTCGTCCCATCACTGCGCTCAATATTGCAATAACAACATCAAACATCTGTTCTACACAGATCTACAGCACCATGGCCGGCCCAGTGCCCGCTGTGCACAGGCAAGGTATCCTCGCAACACTGATTCAGATTCACTTTGTGCGCAGTGTACACTTACAAGCGCGGCATGAATAAAAATACAGCCCACTGGGATGAACCTTACAGGCTGTGGCCAACTGTATCCAGAGATTCTGCCTGACTCGCTGAGTCACTCCAGCTCTTCGTGTCTATCAACTGTTCCATGACGTTCATACCGCAGCCACTGCCATTTCACAGAGAGTCATTCTCACATTATGATTCTTCCATAAATCCAAATTGGTTGAACATCATTGGGCCTTAATAAATCCATGTCAGCTTGCCTTAGTTAGTGTCATGCAACACAGAAACTGCCCCTTCAGCCCAATGTATCCATTCCGATCAAGATGCCCCATCTAAGCTAATTCCAATTGTCTGCATTTGGCCAATATCCCTCCAAACCTGTCCTATCCATGCACCTGTCCAGGTGTGTCTTTTCAATGTTATTCTGCCAGCCTCAACTACCTGCCCTGGCAGCTTGTTCCATGTACCCACCACCCTCTGAGGTGACTGTTTATCCTGTCCTAGGTCAGTTTTTCTTTCAAGGTGAATGGGGCAAATTTTAATGGAGATATGTGGGACAGGTGTATTTACACAGCACACTGGGTGCCTGGAACACACTGCCAGGGTTGGTGGTGGAGGCAGATAAAATAGTAGCATTAAAGAGGCTTTTAGGTAGGCACAATGGTGTACAGCAGGGGTTGGCAACCTCCGGCCTATGGGCCGAATGCGGCCAGTACCTCGAAATCCTCCGGCCCACAGGCGTTTTATTTTTCCGCAAGCATCCAGCCCGCAGTCGTATTTGTTTTACTCAGCGCGCCCCGGAGCCATTCTGGCCAGCGGACAGAGAGGGGTGAGTCCGTAATGGCCGTCTCGCAAGCTGCCTGTCTTGGCCCTTCTCTGTTTTTGTTGTTTATGAGTGTGTGTTAAGGGTATGTTTTGGTGTTCCTTTGTATGGTTTATGTGGGGGGGGGGGGGGGAGGGGGGGGGGAATAGGGGGAAACTTTTCTTGCTGTGTTACAATCTGTGCCGACGCCGGAGTTGCGATCATCCCGACAAGACTGTCTGGATATCGGCCATCGTCACAGTGAGGAATGGTGATTCCACTGTAGTCGATGCTTATGTTAAATTTTGTTGAATGGTTATGTTAAAGTAAATCGTTGTTTTTGCACAATAAACGCGAAGTTGATCTTAAGATTCTTGACGGTCGTTTCAATACCAGTGTCTCAAACTAACTCCTATGTTCCGTAGACGTAATATTTCTTAAATATATGAATATGTCAAAGTTTAATAACTATGGCGATAGATGTGGCCCTCCAACCGCTCACAGACCCGGGCTCCGGCCCCTAGGCAGAAACGGGTTGCCGACCCCTGGTCTACAGGAATGAAGGAATATAGATCAAGTTGAGTTTAGTGCAGTCTATTATTGTCACATGTACCGAGGTACAGTGGAAACCTTTTTTTGTTGTATGCTACCCAGTATGGCGATCTCCCAATGTGTTTAATTCTAGTTCAACTAGATATTGATATGCTGAGCTATAGAGAACTTACCTATTGCAAAGCATAGCACGTGGCAACATTACAGTTTACATCATATATTGGTCATAAGGTCATAGACTCATAACTGATAGCAGAATTAGGCCATTTGGCTCATCAGGTCTACTCTGATTCACCAATCTCTGACTAAATAAATTCCTCCTCATCTCTTTCCGAAAGGAACGTCCTTTAATTCCGAGGCTATGACCTCTAGTCCAAGACTCTCCCACTAGTGGAAGCATCTTCTCACATCCACTCTATCCAAGACTTTCGCTATTCGGTAAGTTTCAATGAGGTGTCCCCTCATCATTCTGAACCACAGGCCCGGTGCCATCAAATCTCAACCCACTCATTCCTGGGATCATTCTTGTAAACCTCCCATGGTCCCTCTCCAGCGCCAGCTCGTCCCTCCTCACATATGGTGCCCAAAATTTGGAGGGGGTTGTCATTGCATGTTGAATTAGTATTTATACTATGAAGCTGTGATATGTCAAGGTGATGAATACTTACAGTGCAGTGACTGCAGGATAGGGATGCTGGTGCATCGGTTCACATTTCCAGCATCGAGTGGATTGAGTGCTGCAATAATTCAGAATGATCATCGTCTGCTCACAAGGAAAGTTAACAATTTTTTTCATCCCTGGTGCTGAGGGGGTGAATATGAATTTCATCGCTTTTTTTTCTCTCCTTGAATTTTTAGAGATAAACATAATTCTGAAGATGCTGAACTCCATACTAATAGTCTGGCATAGGGACAAAACTTTGTATTGGTAATATATGGTGCAGGGAAAGGATGAATGCAAGTCTATTATTTCTGAGTCATAAGAATCAGAGAGGTACTTAGAGAAGAAATAGATTTGATGACAGCAAGTGAGGTTTGTTCTAGTTTATATAATCTATTAATCATCAAATTGAAGAAAGTATTCTTAAAGGTGCTCCATTAAGAGTTATTGAACAATTCACATGTTGGAACTAAATGCTTTCGCTGTACCTGGTTTACTGAGCGTTGTGGTAGTGGTCAACATGGGATGTGCAACTTTCAATGATCTACACAATTCCAACTGGTATCAACAGCATAAAACCAGCGAGAATTTTCTGTCTGCTTTGTGAAGTTTGTATGAAATTTTACTTCGGAGTCACGTTAGTGATTCCGTGAAGAACCCCGCCAGTCCACATGCGCGTCATTACGTCTGACGCATGGCGCAGCGACTGGCTGGGAGGCGCAGCGCTTCTCCAGCGGTAAATTTTAAAAAGCCTCAGGTAAGTGTCAAACTTGTTGGAGGTCGTTTCTGCGCTTGTTAAATCTTGTTACAGGAGGACAAGTCCAAGCATGGAGAAATCGTTGAGAGCAAGGCGAGCTGCTGCGAATGTAACTAAAGACCGCGGGAGCGTGGGTAGCGGGCGCCGCCTAGTTCATCCACCGAGTCGCTAATTGCAAGACCAGCGACTACAGACTTGGTGTCTGAGGGCACCGTGGCTGCGCCGGAGGGGTGTAAAGGCCGCCAGAAAGTCTGTATGGCCGAAAGACTCGGACGAGTCTGGTCGGGGGGGTCCCCCTCGAGAATGGATACCATGTCACGGATATCCAGGATGGAGCTCCTATTGGAGAGGATGCTCAATCAAGAGCGCCGGCCTATCCAAGAGCCCGCGCCAGCAGCACCTACAGGGCTGCCTAGTGTCTCCCTCTTGGAGGAGGAGAGCATAACGGGTCAGTATGATTCTGATGCCGAATCTGTGGGCTGAGAATTGGAGGCTGCCCCAAGGGACGAAGGGCACGAGTCAGAGGTCCCATTCCTGGCGGCTAGGTTTACTATCCCAACAGATTCCGGAGAGCCGCTGGGTGAAGAGCTGGCTGCGAGTATAAATTACTTGGCCTCACACCAGCTTCAGGAGCTGGCCATGGATGCAACGGCCAAGAAGTGCGAAACCCCAGCTAATTGTATCCTGCTTAAAGTGCCGGCCATAAACTATGCCATTTGGGGCCATATGGGCGTAGGCATCAGGGCGCAGGAGATAAAACTGCAAAGGGCGCTGAAGCTGTTCGCATCGGACATTACGGCTTTCGGTAGGTCGGTGGATGGTGGGCACCTGACTGAGGTTCAGCAGGATGCCCTGGCTCTGTTGTGCAATGTGCCCTTTGAGATAAACTGCCTTAGGAAGAGCGCCATCCACCCTACCATTAACCCGAAGTTCGCTGCCCTGTGTAAGCCGAGTAACATCCAGCCACCGAATCTGCTGTTCGGGGAAGACCTCGCAAAGCACGTGAAGGAGCTAGACAATGAGGCAAAAACCGTCGGGCTCATCAAGGCGCCAGTGACCAGCAGAACCCTTCGGAGGCAGTACCCCTACAAGCCGTTTGCTGAAACCTGGTCCGGTCAAGGACCAAGACGGCCATTCAATGTGCGCAGTTGGCGCACCCCAGCAGTACGGGCAAACATGCCTTTCCCACCAGAACCAGGGGACAAAGAACTCCACCAGTAACCATGGTGGTAGGTGGGTCTGGTTCATGTCGAAACATATTGAGTGAGAATTACCTACCAGTTGGGGGGAGGTCACACAGGTTTCTCAAAGAATGGTGTAAAATAACATCAAACGTGTTTATACTGCAGAGTATACAAGGGTTTCAAATTGAATGTATTCCGAATTTGTGTCCACCCACACAGCATATACCAGAGCGGGCTCTCATTTTCTCACAAAAGGAGAATTTGGAGGTTCAAGCTGAAATCGGAACATTATATTTAAAAGGTGCAATTAAGAAGACAGTTTATTAAACTCACCAATTCCTATCTAATATTTTTCCTAGACCAAAGAAAGATGGTGGGAGTCTGATTATTTTAGACCTGGCAGGACTTAATCCGTTTGTGCAGTATAAATATTTAAAAATGGAAACATTTGCTACTGCCAAGCAATTGGTTTCAAGAGGGTGTTATATGGCATGTATTGATCTCAAGGATGCATATTACTCAGTGCCTGTTCATAAAGAGTATCAGAGATATTTGAAATTTAGCTGGATGGGGCAATTATGGCAATTTAAAGCACTGCCTAATGGGTTAACCTCAGCCCTAGATTATTTACAAAGCTGCTAAAACCAGTACTGGGGTTACTCCGGGCTCAGGGTTATATTGTAATTACTTATTTGGTTGACATCTTAATAATTGGAAAAACCCGGGAGGCAGCTGAGTTATTGGTTTCAGCTGTTAAACTCATGGGGGTTTCTCATCCATCCAGCTAAATCAAAATTGGTACCGGTTAAAGTAATTGACTATTTGGGATTCACTGTTAATTCAACTCACATGTCTGTGACTCTGCCCAAGGGCAGGATATTAGATTTAATTGAAGGCTGTATCAAGCTCTTGGAGGAGCAATCACTTTCAATTAGACATGTGGCCAGCTTGATTGGAAAATCGGTAGCTGCCTTTCCAGCGGTGCAGTATGGACCTTTGCATTACCAAAATTTACGGAGGGCAAAGGTACAGGCACATGGGATACATGCAGGTCATTTCAACAGGCCCATGCAATTACCATCTGAAGCCATTGAAGTACAGTGGTGGATAAGAAACATTTCAAATTGTTCGAACAAAATTCTGATGGAAGCACCTTCAGTTGTTTTGCAGACTGATGTTAGTGCCCTGGGTTGGGGTGCTACTGATATAATTTCTAGCTGTGGAGGCAGATGGAATATGCATGAGGCATTTATTCTCCAATCACATGGAATTAATTATTTAGAGCTTTTGGGAGCATTTTACGGGCTCAAGGCTTATTGTATCACCAAGCATCACTTACATGTTCAGCTTGAGATTGACAACACCACGGCAGTGGCGTATGTTAATCACATGGGTGGAATCAAATCGGAATCTTGTGATAGATTGGCTAACCTTATTTGGCACTGGTGCATTAAAAAGAATATTTGGGTTTCAGCTGTCTACTTGCCAGGCAGATTCAATATGGTGGCAGACACCAGGTCACGCAAATTCAACGACAACACAGAATGGATGTTGAATCATGATGTATTTAATGATATTGTTGTTCGGTATGGGATGCCAGATATCGATTTGTTTGCATCCAGCTCAATCACCAGGTACCGAAGTATGTTTCATGGGAACCAGATCCAGGGGCAGTAGCGGTAGATGCGTTCTCGCTACATTGGGGCGGAGTGTTTTTATATGCATTTCCCCCATTCTGCTACATCAGCCGGTGCTTGATGAAGATCAAGCAGGACTCTGCTTCAGGAGTTTTGGTGGTACCCGACTGGCCTACACAGCCTAATATGGTGGTTTAAAGAACGTCATGATCTATTGGTGCACCCTGTGACTGGAGATCATCAACCTTTGTATGATCATATTAATCTGTTCATTTGCAGATTCTAAGAAGGCCATACCTGGATCTGGGACTATCCAATCGTACCGTGGATATCATCACATCGTCCTGGAGGGATAGTACAAAAAACCCGTACATCTCTCATGTCAGGAAATGGGAGGAGTTTTCTTTACATGGGAACATTACAGACCACACAGCCTCCATCCCAGATGGGCTTGAATTTCTGTCCAAGTTATATTTTGATGAAGGGTTGAGCTATAGAGCCATCAATAGTGCCAGGAGTGCCCTGTCGTCGTACCTATGCCTGGGGTCGGAACTTCAGTCTGTAGGATCTCATCCGTTAATATCCCGATTTATGAAGGGTGTTTTTAATTCCAATCCCCCCAAGCCTAGGTACCCTGAAATCTGGGATGTGAGCATGGTACTCACGCTGCTTCGTCAGTGGGGTCCAGCCACATCCTTGTCATTGGCAAAGATTACCCTAAAGTTGGTCATGCTCATGGCGCTGGTGTCAGCGCAAAGGGTTCAGACTTTGACCAAATTGCGTCTGGACAGGATGGTGTCATCAGGGAATGACGTTATGTTTTACATCTATGAGCTAATTAAACAAAGCAGACCAGGGGTGTCAGGATTCAAGCTTGTACTGTCAGCATATCCCACGGATTTACGGCTGTGTGTAATGGCGTACTTGCGGTGTTATTTCGAGGTCACCAAGAGCCTCAGAGGCTATGAAGTAGCATTGTTTATTAGCCACAAAAAGCCACATATGAAAGTGTCGGTTCAGACCATTTCAAGATGGCTGAAACAAGTGCTGGGTTGTGCAGGAGTTAATACTGACAATTTAAAATCTCACTCCACCAGGGCGGCATCAACGTCAGCAGCGAGGGCAATGGATGTCCCTCTAGACCATATCCTCGCAGCTGCAGGATGGTCGAATGAATTGACTTTTCAGAGGTTTTATAATAAACCACTTATTGAACCCGGGGTGTTCGCTCATTCCGTTTTAAGTTCTGTTTCATAGCTTCTCCCTGAGAGAGAGGAGTCACTATTGTGTTTCTTTTTTTTATTTGTGAATTAAAGCATCAACATGTTAATCAGTACCATGTTTCAATGTATTGCTCATTATTCACTCCTCCTGAGCCAACTGATGCAGTGTGAGACGCCTGGATTCGTATCTACGGCATGAAATCACAGAGCTTTGAAATCTTCATGGAATCACTCACGTGACTCCGAAGTAAAATAGTTAGATTAAATGAGAACTTACCAGTTTGAAGTTTGATCTTTATTTTATGAGGAGTTACGATGAGCAATTACGTGCCCACCGCTCCCGGCCCTCAATATCATAAAGGTCAACTGGAAGGTCTGGTTTATAATCTTACTATGTTACTTCAGTTACTGTTATCTGTGATTTCACACCACTGCTTTGAAGATTGACACGCATGCGGACTGGCGGGGTCTTCATGTAATTGCTCATCGTAACTCCTCATAAAATAAAGATCAAACGTCAAACTGGTAAGTTCTCATTTAACCTTACTATCATATTTTAATCTACGATGCAAAGTCCCAGCATGCGTACTTATTTGTTTCAAACAGAAACATGTCACACTTCTTCATTGATTAGTTTAGTTTAGTTTTAGTGATACAGTGCGGAAACGGGCTCTTTGACCCACCGAGTCACCGTCGACCAGCAATCCCTGCACATTAACAGTATCCTACACACAGTAGGGACGATTTACACATACACCATGCCAATTAACCTACACACCTGTACGTCTTTGGAGCGTGGGAGGGAACCGGAGATCTCGGAGAAAACCCATGCGGTCACGGGGAGAACGTACAAACTCCGTACAGACAGCACCCGTAGTCGGGATCAAACCTGGGCTGCCAGCGCTGCAAGGCAGTAACTCTACCGCTGCACCACCACGCAGCCCTTATTCTTTCTCTTTTACATTTCGTATACATTGGCGGGACTATCAGGAATAATCCTTATGTGAAATAAAATTATTGAAAATCCACAGATATCTTACTGTAGAGCTGAGTGGATGAATTGTCAATCTGGCACAGCCCAAGAACATGATTAATTTTGTCTGGGATTAGCCACTTATTGCATGCATTTAAGAAACTGGATAAGTGTTTAGATTCATCTTTGGAGGGAATCAGTGAGTGAAACTAAATCTTGTGATTATCCCAGTCTCAGTTTGATTAATATGTCTCCATCATAGCAGTCAGTCTGTCCACCGGTGCTTGATTCCCATGTTGGTTTGACGACTCCACATTCTGATAACTATGGTAATAGTTACTGAGGAGTAGCAAGGGGTCATTGCAAAATGCCACAGATTAGAAATTTTAACAGGCAGGCCAACGTTTTTATTCGTGAGCCAGACAAAGTGTGGCTGAAAGGCAATACGCGTAGATGCCGACAGGAAAATGTATCATGATTGTCCATGTGCATAATGCGTTCAAACACAAGGTGCTACTGTCAAATTGCAATGCTGAAACTCGTTTCACAAGACGTCTGGAGGTCAGGAGTAGAGGTGACAACAGGACTAGAGGTCACAGTCTCTGAATTAAAGGATGTACCTTTGGCAAGGAGATGAGGAGGAATTTCTGTGGAATTCTTTGCCACGGAAGGCTGTGGAGGCCAATGGATATGTTTAAGGCAGAGATAGATATATTCTTAATTAGTACGGGTGTCAGAGGTTATGGGGAGAAGGCAGGAGAATGTGGTTAGCAGGGAGAGATAGATCAGCCATGATTGAATGGCAGAGTAGACTTGATGGGCTAAATGACCTAATTCTGCTCCTATCACTTATGAACTTATGGCCTTATGACAAGTAGCTATAGGAGAAGCTTTATTGGAGAGTGAGGCGGTGAAGATGAAAGTAAGTCCCTGCTAGAGTGGATGCAGCAAGTTGAAAGTTGCAGCAAGTTGTCTGGCAAGGAGAGGGGAATGTGCTACCTGACCCCTTCAAGCCTGTCTCCATTCATTTATGGTTGATCTGCCCCAGGTCTCCATTGTTCTATTGTGCCAGTTCCCCATAGCTGCCAATTCCATGAGCTTTCCAAATATGTATTTAATACCTGTTATAAATATATCCAGTGATCTCGTCACTAAACCCTGGACGACACAGCGTAGCAGTAGAGCTGCTGCCTTACAGCGCTTGCAGCACCAGAGATCCGGGATCGATCCCGACTACGGGTGCTGTCTGCCTGGAGTTTGCACGTTCTCCCCATGACCTGTGTGGGTTTTCTCTGAGACCTTCAGCTTCCTCCCACACTCCAAAGACGTACAGGTTTGTAGGTTAATTGGCTTGGTAGAAGTGTAAATTGTCGCTAGTGTGTGTAGGACAGTGTTAATGTGCGGGGATCACTGGTCGGCGCGGACCCGGTGGGCCAAAGTGCCTGTTTCGTGCTGTATTTCTAAACTAAACCAAAAACTGAACCAAAACCCGCTCGGGTAGGGAATTCTAGCGATTCACCACCATCTGCAAGAAGAAATGTTGATGAACTTCAAATGATCGTCCCCTTATCTTGTAAACAAATTCCCAAATTCAAAATGCTCCCTATGTAAATATTCCAACATTTACCCTATTGTGCACATTTATATGTTTCAGTCAGTTCTCATTCTTCTAAATTGTAAAGGCTACAGTTCAAACTATTTTAATCACAGGACAACCCCCTCATCCTAGAAATGAGCTTAGTGATTTTTATTTCTGCCATGCCTCAAACGCTAACATATCCTTTATTACATAAGGATATCACGGTATCCCATGTACAGTATTCCATGGCTGTGAATAGTAGCTGGGCGCTACCAAGTCAAGAGGCAAGAGTGTCTTATTGTCATCTGCCCCAGGCACAAAATGAAATTCTTACTTGCAGCGGCACAACAGAATATGTAAACATAGCACTCAGTAAACAAAATAATAAACAGAATAAAAACGTTTTAAACGTTTTTTTCTCTCTCTCTATATATATATATATATATATATATATATATATAGAGAGAGAGAGAGAGAGAGAGATAATATATATGTATAACTATGCACAACATTTATTAAACATTTAAGAAAACGTTCTATATATATCTATAGATATATTAAACATTAGATATATATATATATATATATATATATATACATATTATATATATATATAGGGAAAAATTCTATAGATATATATAGAACGTTTTCTTAAATATTTAATAAATGTTGTGCATAGTTATACATATATATTATCTCTCTCTCTCTCTATATATATATATATATGTGTGTACTATATAGACTATATGGACCATATAGACATACACACATACATACAAACAAACAATTATAGTGTTAAAAGTCAACACCAATGCTCCCAAATCTATGTAGTTCTGAGCTTATTTGGAGGTTGTAGTGTTTTATAGCCTGATGGCCACTAGAGGCACTCTCGGTTCCTGTATCAGGTGCCTGCATCTGATGGTATGATGTTTCATCATCCGTCATAGTGTGGTGTGACAGTCCCATCATCTATGTGCAACCCAGGGGCAAACCATCCCCGAAGAGGACTCTGTTGCTGAAGTAGTGAAACGCGACTTTGAAGGTACTGTCGAAGCTGCTCACACAACTGCTTGCAGTGTGATTTACGTGTGATTACTGGCTGCAGGGTTCCTGATGCAATACATTGCCTAGCATGCATGTTACAATCGCAACTCCTGCGCTCTGAACTTCATTCTACGCGTAATGAGCTATAATCTCCATCGTTTTTCAGACTTGTATTTGGAGGAAAATGATACATCAGATTCAGCAGACAATCTACATGGCAGGAGATGGTGTTATGATATCATTCCTTCTATATTCTTTGGACAGTTCAATGATCCAGACTAGAAATTAAATCAATTGGCATCTTAATGAATTGTGTTATTAAACTTTAATTAGTTAAATTAATGCTTTAGTTAAAATGCATTGCTTTTAAAAAGGTATTGATTAAACATTTATATGCTGCTTTTGCTAAAGTATGGAGTCATTCAGTGAGATTAACAATATATAAACCATATATAACAAATGATGCCAAGTATTCACCATTGAGATTGCTGGTAAAGTATGTTAAACGGTTTTAACTGTGCAAATAATTATATTTGGGTCAGGTTTGAAGGTCTAAATTGAAAATTATTACCCAAATCTGCTGCCACCGTTGCAAATGGGAAATTCTGCAGATGCAGATAATCTGAAATAAAGCAGAAAATACTTAAATGCTCAGAACAAAAACAGGAAATATTAGCAGACCAGGCAACATCTGTGGGAAGAAAAACAGAGTCAACGTTTGTATTTGGAGCAGAATGAAAGATCAGGTCCAGCAGATGAAGAAGGGTCTCGACCCAAAATGTCACCCATTCCTCTCCTGGGATGCGGCCTGTCCTGCTGAGTTACTCCATCCTTTTGTGTCTCTCTTTGGGCATATTGTTAAATTGTGTTCCTGTCCAATGACACTTTGAGGAATTCTCTCTCCTGTCTGATCAATAGCTGCCCTGCATTACCGACATTTGTCATTTTGCTCTCTGGGAGTTACTCCAGCTTTTTGTGTCCATCTAACATTGCAGATCCCAGTCTTTCCACGGACATCGCCAGGCCTGCTGAGTGCTTCCAGCGATTCCTTTCTTAAATATTCAAAGGTCAGGTCACACCAGTGGAAGAAGGAATGGAGTTAATATTTCAGGCCCATTTTATTTCATCGAAGAGTTAACTCTGTTCTTCACTCCAACAGTGTTTTCTGTCTTGCAAAACATTCCCAACATTTTCTGTTTAATTTCCTGCCTTCTGCCTATAAAGGTTCCGTCATTATACAACAAAAAGCTTTTCACTGTACCTCTGTACACATGACAATAAACTGAACTGAAACTTTCTGCATTCTGGTTAACGGGCAAGAGTTTTCATGAAATGTTAAACTCTTTATTCAGAGCATTCAAAAGACAGGCTCCTGCAAAACAAAGATTAACTGACGGCATTGCAAACCATGCGCTAAGCTTCCTGGTCTCCTGGATAGAGTGCACCAAAGGGGGAATTCCTTTAGGACCGAGATGAGGAAAACATTCTTTACACAGAGACTGGTGGGTCTCTGGAATTCTCTGCCACAGAAGGTCGTTGAGGACAGTTCATTGGCTATATTCAAGAGGGAGTTGGATGTGGCTCTTGTGGCTTGAGGGATCAGGGGGTATGGAGAGAAGGCAGGTACGGGATACTGAGTTGGATGATCAGCCATGATCATATTGAATGGCGGTGCAGGCTCGAAGGGCCGAATGGCCTACTCCTGCACCTATTTTTCTATGTTTCAATGTTTCTAATATATATTTCTCATCCATCATTTTTGTAATCCTCATATAACTGGGAACTTTCCGAATATAAAGTGGGATCGCCACAATATATAGGGATATATATGTAAAGTGGGATACACCACGGAAACGGGCCCTTCAGCCCACCGAGTCCGCACCGACCAGCGATCCCCGCACATTAACACTATCCCACACACACTAGGGACCATTTACATTTCATACCAAGCCAATTAACCTACAAACCAGTACGTCCTTGGAGTGCGGGAGGAAACCGAAGATCTCGGGGAAAACCCATGCAGGTCATGGGGAGAATGTACAAGCCCTTGTCAGGATCGAACACGGGCCACCAGCACTGTAAGGCAGCAACTCTACCTCTGCTCCCTAAAATGTCCAAAAATTAGCAGGAACCCCAGAATTCTTTCATCGCAAGCCACGATTGCACACCCAAGAGCACATTGCAAAAGTGCCTACTTTTACACCTGCAGCCTGAGGACTGAAAGGTCACAAGGTCAGCTGAATACTAACGTTCCCATGACCTACAATCTATATCTATATCCCGTCTATATCTCTTGTTTCTTTTCCCCCCCCCCCCCCCCGACTCTCAGTCTGAAGAAGGGTCTCCACCCAAAACGTCACCCATTCCTTCTCTCCAGAGATGCTACCAGTCCTGCTGAGTTACTCCAGCGTTTTGTGTCTACCTTCAGTTTAAACCAGCTTCTGCAGTTCCTACCTACACCTTACAATCGGAGTTGTAAACCGATACTTTGCCCCAACACACCTATTCTGGCCAAATTGCCTGTCTAAGCTAGTCCCATTTGTCCGCATTTGGCCCATAGCCCTGTAAACCTTTGCTATCCATGTGCCCGACTAAATGTCTTTCAATTGCTCCTGCAACTTTACTCCGCGAAAACTGACACTGCTAATACAGACCAGTAGGCCCAGTCTTAGTCACGTGTGTGACCAGAAATATGAAGAATTGTAGCATACATCTCTTCTAATTCTGAAAGCATTACAGGCAGATTGTTCCGTACTGTATCTATGATTCATATTTGTTTCGGTTTATCGAGCGAAGTTATTTATGTTATGCTGACCAATGTTTGTTCAGGGTCGGAGGTCAAATAGGACTGGTCACGTGTGTGACCTCACAAGGAAGCATTTTTTTTCATAAGTTTTAGCTTACAAACTCTGTGAATTTTAAAAAGCTAGAATGTTCATATCTTTACCAGTCATACATTATAGTGATGTAGGTAGGAAATAGCACTGAATGAGATTAATCTCTTACAATCATTTTTTTTAATGCATCACTGTATGTGATGCCGTCTGGTCACGTGTGTGACATTTTGGTTCATTTTCCAAAGGATGGCCCCAGTAGTACTTCACTGGCTCTCATCCTGAAGCCACAGAAGGGACTATATTGATTTAAGTCTTCCTCTTTGGATGTATTAGTTCAAAGTCTGACAGGCAAACACTGGATGAAGGACACCAATCAAGACTTTCCCATTCACACGTTTCCCAAGCTCCCTCCAGTAATCCAATCACTGGTAAATAATACAAATTCAGAACGCGATCCTGCTTTCCAGTGACTACAAGCAGTTAACAGATGCCACTCACTCAAATGAACCCAATGGATCCTTCTCCACAGACCCAGCCATCATCAGGTTTCCCTTTATACAGTTACAACTCCAGGGTGGTCCACAAGGATAGGTTATTCCTTACGCACTGATGACTGTGCAGCCAGGTTTGCAGATGGCACCACAACTTAGTGGTGTCATGACAACTACCTCTCCCTGAAGATAGACACCAAATGCTGGAGTAACTCAGCACAAATTGGAAGAACAACACCTCATATTTCGCTTGGGTAACTTACACCCTAGCGGTATGAATATTGACCTCTAACTTCAAGTAACCCCAGCTTTCCTGCTCTTTCCATCCATCCACCTTCCTAGTTCTCCAACCAGTCTGACTGTCCCCTTGAGCTGCATCCCCTTTGATGTCTCGTTTTCACACCTAACACTTCCTTATCACCGTGTCTCCATCTCTCAGGCGGAAGCAGGGTCTAGACCCGAAACATCACCCATTCCTTCTATCCAGAGATGCTGCCTGTCCCGCTGAGTTATTCCAGCGTTTTGTGTCTATCTTCGGTGTAAACCTGCATCTGCTGTTCCTTCCCACACATATCCCTCCCTGAAAGTCAGCAAGATGAAGGAGCTAATTATTGACTTCAGGGAGCATGGTGGAGTACATGCCCCATTTGGTTTGGGAACAGCTCTTCCCAAGATGACAAGAGGTTGCAGAATTGGGGGCCCAGCCAAGGCCATCGCACACGCCAGACTCCCCACCATTGACTCTATCTAGACTCGCCACTGCTGTGGCAAAGCAGCCAGCATATTAGAGGCCGTTTTTCACCCCAGTCACTCCCTCTTCTTCCTCCTCTCAATGAGCCAATGATATAAAAGCATGTACGACCAAACGCAGGAACAGCTTCCATCCCTCTGGTATCAGCCTTCTGGACGTCCCTCCCATCAGCTGGGATGTATTCCCGATCTTCCTACCTACCCAATTGTGGGCAGTTGATTTTTTCTCTGGAACAGTAATGCTATATTCCTGAAAAATGATATCCTGCAAACTGGTATTTTTCCTTTGCTCTGCCTGTGACCCTGTGCAGGCCTTGATTGTATCCATGTATAATATTATTTGATTAATTGGATAGCATGCAAACAAGAGCGTTCCACTATACACATAACAATAATAGATCAGTACTGATATTAATATATTGAAAATGGACAATTCAAAGTTCCCAGCTCAAGAAGCAGGCACAGATTATATAGTTATCTCTGATTCTTTGCACACATGGTTCATAAGTGGCATTTTGCCCTCAAAATTATTCAACCCACATTACGTTGAAAACGAATAAATCATGTACTACCAAATCAGTTAAATTCAAAGGTGGTTTTCAAGTTTTCAAAAGTGCTTATCATTATCTTCATCTTGTGATGTTCATCGCTATTTTACCAAATCATAAAGTGTCCATTTTAATATTTTTTGATATTTTACAGCTCATTTACAGCATGATTCTCGTAGGCCCCCCTCAGTCATGACTGACCATGGGTGATGCATCCTAGTGTTGGCCGCTTGCTCCAAACCTCGGCTGGAGCAGCGTCGCTTGTGGCTGAAGAGACCAATGCGGGAGTGACAGTCTCTGTGGCAAAGGTCACATTTGTGTGTGGTCCCTGGTTTGTTCAAGTTGCTGCGCTCCTTCCTGCGTGCCCGCTTGTCTGCCGCTGCGTTCAACAGTTTCTCTTCCCCCGTTTGAGATGTTGGTTCAGGGTACCTCTCCACCTCGTGCGGTCAGCTGCAAGGCTCTCCCTGGACTCCACATCGATGTTGAGCGCCCGCCTTCATATCTCTCTTGCAGACATCCTTGTAACGTAGCTGGGGGTGGCCAATGGTTCTCCTCACAGATGTCAGCTCTCCATAGAGGATGTCTTTTGGAATACGGCCATCCTCCATGCAGTGGACATGGCCCAGCCACTGCAGTCTGCGCTGCCTGAGTAGAGCGTACATACTGGGAAGGCCAGCGCGAGACAGGATCTCGGCATTGGACACTCTGTCTTGCCAGGATAGGCCCAGGATACGGCGGATGCTTCTCAGGTGGAAGGTGTTGTGTCTTCTCTCCTGTCTGGCATATGTAGTCCATGTCTCACTGCCGTACAGCAGCATGCTGTTGACACAGGCGTTGTAGACGGCTATCTTTGTCTTCACTGACAGCTTTGGGTTGGTCCACACTCAAGTTGTGAGGCGAGCGAGAGTTGCAGCTGCTTCCCGATCCTCTTATCAATCTCTGTGTCCAAGGAGAGGTTGTCGGTGATGGTGGAGCCGGGGTACGTGAACTGATGGACGGCATCAAGTTTGTAGTTGTCGATGGTGATGACAGGCGGCACCTCTATCCTGCCCCAAGACGTTTGTCTTCTTCAGGCTGATGGTCAGCCCAAAGTCCTTGCATGCCCGATAGAAGCGGTCCATCAGTGACGGTAGTTCCTGCTGGGTGTGGGACACAACTGCTGCATCATCGGCAAACAACATGTCTCTGATGAGAGCTTCACGTACGTTTGTCTTTGCTCTGAGGCGGGTGAGGTTGAAGAGCCTGCCGTCTGATCTAGTACGCAGGTAGATCCCCTCTGTTGCAGTGCTGAAGGCATGTTGCAGGAGCAGAGCGAAGAAAATCCCAAAGAGTGTGGGAGCGAGGACGCAGCCTTGTTTGTGGATGTCGTACAGCTCAGAGAAGCTGCCATTGAACTGCGCTGTCCCCTTCGTGTTGATGTGGAAGGATTCTATCCTGCTCTGCAGTTTTGGTGGGCAGCCGATCTTTGGTAGAGCCTTAAATACGCCAGGGGTACACAAAATGCTGGATAAACTCAGCGGGTGCAGCAGCATCTAAGGAGCGAAGGAGATAGGCAACGTTTCGGGCCAAAACCCTTCTTCAGACTCCTGGAGACACCCACGCTCAAAGCATTGGCATCAACTAGATGTGATCCTAAACCTTAAATAAGCCATCTCTGCTGAAGAGGTTGAACGCCTAGATGAGGTCAATGAATTCAACATATAGGGGCATCTGCTGTTCTCTGCACGTCTCCTGGAGCTGGCGAAGGGAGAAGACCATGTCTACTGTTGACCTTCCAGCTCGGAAACCGCACTGTGACTGGGTAGACACGGAAACCTACAGGACATCAGCGATTGCAGGAAAACAACTGTCATAAACTACGAGCGCAAGAGACTCAACGTAGACAGAGCCACCCTTCAGGAAACAAGGCTGGCAGACTCGGGCACACTGACGGAGAAGGAGTACATGTTTTACTGGAAGGGGAAGGACTCTCACAAGCCCAGAGAGCACGGAGTAGGCTTGGCAGTAAGGAACAGCCTGCTGGACACGGTGGAACCAGGCAGTAATGGCTCAGAGCGACTCCTGACTCTCCGCCTCAACACCACCGCAGGCCCAGTCACTCTTGTCAGCGTGTTTGCCCCAACACTGTCCTCCACATCAGACACTGTCCTCCACATCAGACACTGTCCTCCACATCAGACACTGAGCTCCACATCAGGGACGAGTCGCATCCATCATCATCAGCATCCCCAGCAGGGAAGAACTTGTTCTCCCGGGCGACTTCAACGCCAGAGTGGGTGCAGAACATGCATCATGGTCTTCCTGCCTTGGGCAGGTTAGTGTGGGCAAAATGAATGAGAATGGACAGTGACTGCTCGAGCACTTGATGCACTCACCATGACCCGTGCATCGCCAACCCGTACTTGCAGACAAAGCCCCAGCACAAGGTTTCCTGGAGACACCCACGCTCAAAGCATTGGCATCAACTGGATCTGATCCTAGTCAGACGTGCCGCCATCAAGAACGTTCTCCACACACACTCCTACCACAGTGCGGACTGCGACACAGACCACCCCTTGGTGTGTTGCAAGATCAGGCTGCAGCCACAGAGGTTTTACCGTACCAGAAGCAGGGGAACCCCCGCATTGACGTCAGCAAAATGCCCCGTCCAGACCTCGTGCAACAGTTTGCAGAGGCTTTTGAGAGAGAACTCGGCCCCTCGTGTACTGGAGACTCTGCAACAGAGAAGTGGGAAACTCTGCGGGACCCCATGCACCGCACAGCCTTGGCCAGCTTTGGGAAGAAGACCTCGAAGATGCAAAACCGGTTTGAGGACAAGTCGACCGAGATTTCTCCCGTCATCGAAGCCAAGCGCGTCGCCCTAGCCGAGTACAAACGGTCAGCTAACGAGATGAACCTGCAGATCCTCAGGGCTGCCAGGAGCAAGGTTCAGCCGACTGCCAGGCGTTGCGCCAATGACTACTGGACACAGCTTAGTGAGGACATCCAGACGGCCGTCATGACAGGGAACATCAGAGCGATGGCATTAAGAAGGGTCTAGGACCAGTCCAGAACAAGACAGCCCCCCTCAAATCCTCCTCTGGGGAAGTAATCACAGACGAATGCCAGCAGATGGAGAGATGGGTGGAACACTACTCCGACTTCTACTCAAGAGAGAACACTGTGTCCCCCTCAGCACTGGATGCCATCAAGTGCCTGCTGACCATGGATGAGTTAGACGCAGAGCCAATGGTAGAAGAGCTCAGCAAGGCCATTGACAGCCTGGCCTCAGGCAAGGCCCCAGGCAGCAACGGGATTCTCCCTGACCTGATCAAGCATTACAAGGCTACGTTAGTGCTTCCATTGTATGAAGTCCTCTGCCAGAGCTGGCAAGAAGGAGCTGTACCGCAGGACATGAGGGATGCCACAATCATTACCCTCTACAAGAACAAGGGCGAGAGAAGCAACTGCAACAACTACAGAGGCATCTCCCTCCTCAACATCGTCGGCAAGGTCTTTGCTCGGGTCATCTTGATCCGCCTGCAGAAGCTGCCACACTCAATTATCTTTATTACTAAAAGTCTGATCTTGACCACTTCAAGTTGTTCTGTATATTGATTTTATAAAAAAGCTGCCACTTACGGCTGTAATTTTTGGCCATCTTACTCAGAGTCCCCCTCCGCTGCGCAGGACAAGAGGATTTTTCCCATCGATTAAAAATAAAAGAGTTATTAGTGTTTAAAAAATGTTGAGATTCTCTCTCCTGAAGGCCATGCCGTTCCAGAGGGACTATAAAACCCTGAAGTGTTGAGTGCCTCAGTCAGTCTCTGCATGATGGGGGAGCGAGAGGGTCACATCTCTCAGTCTGAGCTATGAATAACACTGAACACATGTCTACTAGATTGTGAGTGGTTTTACTGACTTGTCAGTGCCCTTAATGTGGTTTGAAAATATAGTTTGGAAATGCTAAAGCTGTGTAGCCTTTGGTTTGGAAATGCTAAAGCTGTGTTGCCACCAATGTTGGAATTGGTGGAGAGGTGGAATATTGCATTGGGGGACCTGCCCTCCCGTGTGATGCTGGGACCCAATCATTTGCAACACCATTCACAGAGAAGGAGAGCAGTAGAAAACAAATAAAATTAGAATCTGAAACTAAACCAGAAATGCTCGGAAGATCTCAGCCAGTCAAGCAGCATCCACGTTGGAAACTAGTTATCATTTCAGGAGGGCTAAACATCTGAACAGTTTACTCTATGGAGACAAGACCAAAAAATATCCATTGCAAACAACTCACAGCTGCTTCTTCTTAAGAGTTGTTCCAGTTGCCTGTGTGCATAAACACCAATTTCTAACGACCTCACCTGGACCTGCAACACGGCTAGCATCATTAAAAAATCCCACCAACGCCTTTACTTCTTGAGGAAGCTGAAGGATGCTGGCTTCAGCACCCCAGTGCTGACATCATTTTACAGGTGTGTGGTGGAGCGTGTCCTCACATCATGTATCACAGTGTGGTACGGAAACTGCTCTGCTGCCGACAGGAAGGCGTTGCAGAGGGTGGTCAAATCTGCCCAAAATATCACAAATAACTGCCTCCCTGCCATTGAGGACATTTACCTCAGCAGGTGCAAGAGCAGAGCCTCAAACATCATGAAGGACCCTTTGCCCCCCTCCCCTCAGGGGGAAGGCTGCGCAGAATAAAGGCCAGGGCTTAAAGCCAGCTTCTTTCCCGAGTCCGTGAGACTTTTAAACTCCCGACCTCACTGGCCGAACCCTCACTACCTCAGTGAACTGTCTGCGCTACTGCTGCTGCTGTGGACATTATTATGCAGCTGTCTTTTAACCATGCTGCTTTTTTACTTTTTACTATATATTTCTAGGCTCATTATTATTTAGATTTATTGTGGAAGGTTTTTATATGTTATAATTTATTGATGTCTTTACTGTACTTTATTGATGTCTTACTGCACTATTACGCTGTTCGGACCTGAGTACAAATTTCGTTCATGATTCATGTGGAAGCATGTTTTTATCGAATGACAATAAATAAATAAATGAATGAACTGAAATGAACTGAACAATTCTCCAATAAAATTCAGTAAGTCTGTCATAGACTCAAAATGCTGGAGTAACTGAGTGGGACAGGCAGCATCTCTGGAGAGAAGGGATGGTAACGTTTTGGGCCGAGACCCTTCTTCAGACTTCTTTGGCTTTAAGACACAGAAGGTTCATAAAAAGCATTGTCATCATGTGAGGAATAATTTGGGTAGATGCACAGAATCTCTTGCCCAGAGTAGGGGAATTGAGGACCGGAGGACATAGGTTCAAGGTGAAGGGGAAAAGATTTAATAGGAATCCGAGGGGTAACTTTTTCACACAAAGGGTGGTGGGTGTATGGAACAAGCTGCCAGAGGAGGTAGTTGTGGTCGGATTATCCCAATGTTTAAAAAACAGTTAGGCAGGCACATGGATAGGACAAGTTTGGACGGATATGGACCAAACGTAGGTAGGTGGGGCTGGTGGAGCTGGTGTGGTGTGAGCAATTGGGCCGAGGGGCCTGTTTTCACTCTGTGACTCGATGGCTCTATAACATCTTCAAGTTTCCTGAAATCTCAAGATTAATCTCTCAACCATTCACGCGGTTTCTTGAAACAACTTGGGCTGGGAGGAAGACGATGGAGCTTGCCTGAACGTTGGCACAACGGCAATGTGTTCATGGTCTAACAGGTGCAGGAAGTCAGTGCCTCGCAAGTACTAATGTGCTGGCTAACCCAAAGCCACATGCAAGTGGGGAGAAGGGCCTGAGTGAATGGGAGCACATGGCCATGTGGTGAACCACATCTGCCATCTAAAGCTACTCACCACGTGAATACTCCAATTTTGGTGGGTGGGATATTTGACAAGACAGTGGTACCTCTTGACGGACTATCATGCCAAAGCCTCTGCCACATATCAAGCTTCCAACATTACCCTTGTATCTTGCATTGACCTTCATCAATGAGACCTGCCAAAATCCTAGTTGTTATCGAGGAGGAAAGCAGGAGTTCAGTAATATTTGATGTCAGTGCAGTTGCAAAAGGAGTGGAACAAGCTTTCTACTTCTGTATTTAACTCTTGCAGATAATATGAAAATGGGAAAGGAAAGATGTTAACATTGCAACAGTGACAGAGCAGAACAAATATTTTCCAGGCACAGCGGTAGAGTTGCTGCCTTACAGTGCTGGAGACCCAGGTAGCATCCTGACTATGGGTGCTGTCTGTGTGGAGTTTGTATGTTCTCCCCGTCAGCTTCCTCCCACACTCCAAAGGCGTACAAGTTTTGGCCTGGTATAAGTGTAAATTGTCCCCAGGATAGTGTTAATGTGTATGGTTCCCTGGTTCAGACTCGGTGGGCCGAAGGGCCTGTTTCCGCGCTGCATCTCTAAACTAAGCCAAAACTGAACCCAAAGGGGTAGCTGGGTCTGCAAACTCCATAGGAGCAATGTTCAAGATGCCAAAAAGCAACAGTGATGCTTAGCTCAGTCCCATCGTGACACCTCATCTAGAATTAGATTTATCATCCTAATTCGATTGAAATTACAAAGAATATTAAGCTTGGAGATTTAGTACCATACGAATGTTCCATAAAAGTTGTGTCTATCCTCTGCTGAAGATAGACACAAAATGCTGGAGTAACTCAGCGGGTCAGACAACATCTCTGGAGAGAAGGAATGGGTGACCTTTCAGGTCGAGACCCTTCCTCAGACCATTCTTTACGTCACCTATTCCTTCTCTCCAGAGATGCTGCCTGTCCCGCTGAGATACTCCAGCATTTTGTGTCTATCTTCAGCAGAATGCTTCGGCTTTAGCTATTTTAACTACATTCTGTGTTGGCCAGTTTTCGCATCACGCTCCCCAGCAAAGATCATAGAGCGGGGCAAGACGGTCCAATCCTTCAAAATCCAATGGACTGACGTGTAGTACGCAACGAAGCGCAACGTCCGCCATTTTAGGAAACCCGACCCGACTTCCATTATGCCTCTCGCAGTGTAATCAGCTTTGTGGGGGAACAGCATGGGTGCGTGATTTAGCTCATCTACCAAATTCATAATGGTGTTAAGTTTTTTTCCTCTCTGCTTAATCTATCTGTTTCTGCCCATTTCCCACCCATCCTTCCTCCCCATCCCCTCTTTTTCTGCAGTTTCCCTCGTATTGCTCTTTTTCCCTTTATCTTATTTCTCACGATGTACATAAGCCATAAAGGCAATTATATTTATATATAAACACATATATATTCATTATATATATATATTTATGTGTGTGAACATATATGGGCCATAGAATTGTTAACCAGCCCAACTAACACCAAACAATTTGTATATTACTATTTGAGAATGCCTTTGTTAGCTGTAGATTCAAGATTGGACCAAACATACATAATAATGGAAATGAGTTATTGAGCATTATTTAATATTTAGTTATTTTCTTGGGATGTAAATTTTGAAATGGCATTAATATCCCACTGGCACTGATCAACAAATGGAACATCAACATGGCTCACGTCCTGTGCTTGAATTGATTTTTGTATTAAATTTGCACTCTGTAATTCATCTAATCCCATTGTTCACAAGTGCTTGTATTCACCCTTCTAAGGAAAATGTTAAAACCTCTTCAAGAAACGACAATGTAGAGAGGAGTGGGTGCCGGAGCTCTTTTCTGGAGCTCCTTCCTAAATGGCAGGATTTTGTTTGCTCAAAGTAAAATAAGGAAGACTAGGTAGGAATAACAAAATGATCACCTGCAGCTGAGAAAAAAAAGATGATTTGTGTGGTATTTGGTAAAATAATAGCAATATGAAGATTCCAGTTTCTCTACTTTTGGAGCGTTCCTTAATGTTTTTTGTGTCTATGGAATTGTTTTGCAACAATAAAATGGCTTTGGTCTTCCCAATAGCCAGAGAGTGGAATGAGGTCTGTCTGTAATCGTGGGATTATCTAAATGAAGTATTTAACACAATAAAATTTGTTTTGAGCAAGATTAACAATTGATGTATGACTTACGGCTGATTTCATTCAGCAACCATACAATGTATTAGATTGTGGAGGAAAGAACTACAGATGCTGGTTTATATCAAAGGTAGACACAAAATGCTGGAGTAGGACTGAAGAACGGTCTCGACCCGAAACGTCACCCATTCCTACTCTCCAGAGATGCTGCCTGTCTAGTTGAGTACTCCTAACTTATTGGAAATATATAAACACATATATATTCAATATATATATGATGCATATATATATGTGTGTGTGTGGCATATATGTACATAAATATTTAACACACACATTTCTCCAGTTTCTTCTTGTGATCTCCTCTAATTATTTGTTGAGCAACCTTTTACTTTGTTTTTTTCTGTCTTTCATTCATTCAACCTCTCCCTCTCCCCCCCTCTCTCTCTCTCTCCCTCTATGAAATCCTAATATTGTGAATAAAATATCAATGAACACTAAGGCTAGCGGGACAGGATCAAGGGTTCGGTATAGTTCAGGAGTCGGCAACCTTTTTTGCAGAGGGGCCAGGACCCTCCGGGACTAGCTGCAGTTCCCAGGTCGCCTGTGAGCCCCAGGTCTAGCTGCAGTTCTGCTGTCCGGTCCCGGCAGCCGCTCGCAGCCCGAGCTACTGAGTGAGTTGCTGACAGTTCGGTTCGCCTACATTGGCGATTCAAACAATTTATAGCAGAGCAGTGCGCTACGCTTGTAGATGTGGACGCCATGACCAAGGATCATAGAGCGGAGACGGAAGCCGGTTACGGAAATGGCGCTGAAGATTACCCATGACCTACTACGGCTGTTTCACCGAGTGGACTATCTTGCTCCACTCTATGATCTTTGCTCCCCAGTATGTGAGCTCTAGAATTAACCAAACTATAACCTAGTCGTTTTCCTTACAATTCTCAAAATTCCCGACAACAATACAGATTCCAGCTCTGCTATGACGGAGTACATCTTGGTGTGCAACAACAAAGATTATTGAAAGATTATAATTATTTTCAGTGTTCACGTGAACTGTGATCGCATCATCTTCAGCCGCCAGAAGAGGCCGTGTTTTTTATAATCTGCTTTGCTGCAGGATTTATTTCCTAATGAATGGTTAACAGTTAAATCAGCAATGCAAAGATATGTATCAAGCCAGCAAGAGAAATGTCTGCGTAAAAGATGCCAGACTTTACTGTTGGATCTTAATCAGTAAAATGACGCTATCAAATGCGACATTTGTTCTTTTTTTCTCTATAGTTTTTGAAGCACAAATTTATTTCTTCTTCTTTCAAATGTACACTCAGAGGTTGAACAGCACCAACAATGTGTAGGAAGGAACTGCAGATGCTAGTTTAAACCGAATATAGACACAAAATGCTGGAATAACTCAGCGGGACAGGCAGGATCTCTGGAGAGAAGGAATGGATGACGTTTCGTGTCGAGACCCTTCTTCGGGAAAATGTCACCCCGAAAAATTCGGAGACAGTCTGTAGCGCCCCAAATGCTGACTTTAAATGATCACACGCGAGCCCTGCCACTTTCCGCTGCTTTTCTCTTCACAGATCTTTAAGTCTAGTCAGGATATCTAAAAGATATTGCAGACTTTCCGCTGACTGGTTAGCACGCAACAAAAGCTTTTCACTGTACCTTTGCACACATGGCAATAAACTATATTGAACTATATCTTCTCTTCTCAAGAAAATATAAGACGAATCTACCTGACTTCAATCCAACGTAATCTCTCCAGAAGTAGTGAAATGTCACGTTATGGTTGCAATGAGTACAGTTCAGCAACTTGGTCATCGGCATCACCCTTACACTACTAATCCTTGGCCTTTTAAGCTTGCTCTTGGTGGCTCAGCCTGTGTCAGCACTCGAGAAGGGGAATAAGCTTTCCCAAACAGGATAGGCAGTCATCAGTATCAAACTAACGGGTCATTAGAGGTTAGGTCCAAATCCTATCAATACCAGTCGTCAGATATAGAGTGAGACTGAAGGCTATTAGGACCAATTAATCATTCAGCCAACCAACCTGATATGGCTTTCCCTCCTCAATGACTTGTCACAGACAGACATCAAGAACCAGAGGGCATGGGTTTAAGGTGAAGGGGTAAATATTTATAAGAATCTGAGAGGTAACTTTCTCACACAAGGTGATGGGTGTATTAAACGATCTGCCGAGGAGGTGGTTAAGGCAGGGACTATCGCAATGTTTTAGAAACATTTAGACAGGTGCATGGATGGGACAGGTTTAGAGGGATATGGGCCAAATGCAGGCAAGTGGGACTAATGTAGATGGGACATTGTTGGCCGGTGTGGGCAAGTTGGGCCAAAGGACCTGTTTCTACACTGTATCACTCTATGACTCTATGGCAGCAGGCTGAGAATAAAGTTGCTTCTGTGCTGCAGGGAGAGGTGTGTTTATCTGATGTGTTGGAAGGAACTGCAGATGCTGGTTTACACCGAAGGTAGACACAAAATGCTGGAGTAATTTAGCGGGACAGGCAGCATCTCTACAGAGGAGGAATGGGTGACGTTTCGTGTCTGAAGAAGGGTCTCGACCCGAAACGTCACCCATTCTTTCTCTCCAGAGATCTGCCTGTCCCGCTCAGCGTTACTCCAGCATTTTGTATCTATCTTCGGTGTAAACCAGCATCTGCAGTTCCTTCTTACGCATGTTAGATTTAGACTTGCAATGGGTTCAGTCCCAGGAAAACCTACCCAACAATCTCCTCCACATTGTCAAACAAAACTATTTTATATTACAATAGACAGGATTTCATATAATGCCATCAGTATAATAATCAGCACTTGAAATGTAAACAGCATTTGGCCAATAGCTCTGACTGCTGCTCAACGTCTGCAAATTGCACCACACATGAGGAAGGGAATTTTGTGCTATAGCCATACCCTATATCTTCTGTGTTAAAGAAGGAACTGCAGATGCTGGAGAATCTTCTGTGTTTATCTGATGTCCGCCTTGCCCAGCCCTGCCCTCTAGACATAATGGAATAAACTATCTGCACATTGACTTCTCCAATTTCAGGTAGTCCCTGCTTTCTCCCTCTTTCCCCTCCCTTTCCCAGCTCTCCCACAGCCCACTGTCTCCACCTCTTCCTTTCTTCTTCTCACGCCCCCCCCCCCCCCCACCCACACATCAGTCTGAAGAAGGGTCTCGACCCGAAACGTTGCCTTTTTTCCTCCGCTCCATAGATGCTGCCTCACCCGCTGAGCATTTTCGTCGACCTTCAATTTTCCATCATCTGCAGTTCCTCCTTAAACAACTAAATGCACAAATAATCGGTGGCACCTTTTTCATTTCTAGCTGAAGATTTATTTTGAAGTTAGCTAGATTATTGTTTTATAGGATCTGATAAGAAGCTTATCTATTAAGCTTCTAATTAGAGAGAGTTAGATAGAGCTCTAGGGGCTAGTGGAATCAAGGGACATGGGGAGAAGGCAGGCAAGGGTTATTGATTGGGATTGATCAGCCATGATCACAATGAATGGCGGTGCTGGCTCGAAGGGCCGAATGGCCTCCTCCTGCACCTATTTTCTATGTTTCTATCGAAGCTATCAACTGAAACATTCCTTCCTCTCCTTCCTTCTGCTCCTCCCCCATTCTCTCTCTCCCTCCACAGTTACTGCCTGGTGAGCCGACTATTTCCAGTCTGCATTGCAGAACTTTCCGCCACTCAAAGTCCTGTCTTTGTCTTGCTATTCTTGGCGGTAGTTTCTCTTCTTCGCCTGCTCTTTCACGATAAGTTCCATGCGTGGAAGTATTTGAATTTTCCAGACTGCTACGGCTGAGCTTTCACTGTGTCGGGAACAGTAACATGCTGGTTATACTATTTGACTGGATATCAAAATCGACCTGTGATATAACTTTAAATGCCACCATAGCAGATGGGGTTGTAAACGCAGTTGATGAAATAACTCTGAAACGCAAAGCCAGCTTCAGTAATGAAACCACTGGATTGTCATAAAAACTCATCTGCTTCACCAACACACTATATAGAAGTTAAAATTGCTGGTGCGATGTAAATGTGGCTACAAACACCCACCGACATGCTTGACTTTTAAGTGCTCTCAGTCCAAATCAATGAATGCCGATAATTAATATTAAAAAAAACACAATAAGAGGCGTGAAAGCTCATATGAGCTGCACGGTGACCCATTTACAGCAGAATGTATGGGAATGATATTAATAATCAATGGAAGTATAATGGTTTGCAAACAGCAGATTGGTGGCATTCTATTGCACCCGAGGGCAGATCGCTCAGCTCCAGTTGCTCGTTGCCGTATATCAAACATTACTAACTTTTCACAGGATGTGATATTGATTTTTATTTCTGCTCAAGAAAATAAATCTATTCTTACGAGCTTAATCAGGCAACATCAACTGCGTATTATTATTGAAAGTAACTAATAAATTCAACACATTCACACCACATCCTTCTGTGTTATTTTAGCAGAGACACTTAATTATTCCTTTTACATCGTAAGGTCTGAACAATTGATTTTCATCTTCAAATTACCTGCCACCCATTTTGGAACAAATTATTTTTGGACAATTAAAGTCTGAGGCTAATATTAAATCACATTTTTTACATTCACGCTGATAACGATTTGGGCACTGAATTCTTTGTTTGAAAAACTGCACAGACATTTGCCTTATTCATATATCTAACAAATATATTACATGCAGATGTTCAAGATATGTTTCTCTAGTTCTGCTTCTGATACATCATACTGCGTGCTGTAAGCCTGGTGTTTACATCAACATTGGATGGTGAGCAAGCTTGCTTCTAAAATCTAGACGTAGCCCACTCCCTTGTTCCAGATGGGGCAGCCCCGCCTCTAGCTCTGCTTCCGCCAGCACATACATCAATCTTTTGGAAGAATCTGTACAACCTCTCGTGTAGGCAATGAGGAGGTAAACAATCTGATACAATTTTCACAAGTTCATGTTCATAGGAGCAGAATTAGGCCATTCGGCCCATCGAGTCTACTCCGCCATTCAATCATGGCTGATCTATCTCTCCCTCCTAACCCCATTCTCCTGCCTTCTCCACGTAACCTTTGAACCCTTTACTAATCAATAATCTGTTAATTGCCACTATAAAAATACCCAATGTCTTGGCCTGCCCAGCCATCTGTGGCAATGAATTCCATGGATTCACTACCCTCTAACTAAATAAATTCCTCCTCATCTCCTTTCCAAAGGTAGAATGCAGAACCTGCTCTATAAATGAAAAATATCTCAACTGCAGATGTTCTGCAAACCTGGATCACTTCCCCAGTACTAAAACTAGGCTGAACCCAGCAAAAAGACGTCAGATGGTCTAGATTCAGGCCTCATTTTTGAACCGTCAGTGCTTATGAAGCGATGTCAAGTTTTTTTTAAAGATGATCAGATGTTTCTGATTTTCTATAATTTATTGCAGAAAAGCATTTAGTGCCTTTGATAACCAGCACACCATGTGGTGCGACTTTGGCACGTTACTGCACCAGTAACCACCACTTAGTCGAGAGTAATGCTTCCAATAATGGATGTTCCCTGGATAGCTCTTCTGTTTATTTGCTTATGCAAGCAGCCACACTAAAGAGCCCACAGACAACACAATGATATTATGTTTAGGATGTTGCTGCTTGGGGGAGCAGTCTGACTATGAACTAGTGTGACAAATATAGAGGAGGTTTCTAAATCCTGTTGCTAGTAAGCAGTGGTTATGTTGAATACATTCAGCAGTTATGAATGGACTCAATCATTGGGCTGTATGCAGATAAAAGGCGGGAAATATTTGTTGAGGATGAGTGATCATGTCCAGGTTCTGGACGAGGACATAGAACAGAGAAACAATATGTGAAGTGACGAGTTTAGTTTAGTTCAGGTTAGTTCATACCACTGGGCCGTGAGCTGCCACGCTAAATATGAGGTGCTGCTCCCCCCAGTTGCGTTGGGCCGCACTCTGCTGATCTGTTTTAATTTAGTTTGGAAATACAGCACGGAAACAGGCCCTTTGGCCCACTGGGTCTGCGTCAACCAGCGACCTCCACACATTAACACTATCCTACACCCACCAGGGGACAATTTTTACATTTACCAAGCCAATTAACCTACAAACCTGTATGTCTTTGGAGTGTGGGAGGAAATCGAAGAAAACCGACGTAGGTCCGAGAGAGAACGTACAGTCTCCGTACAGACAGCGCCCGTAGTCGGGATCGAACCCAGATCTCAAATGCTGCATTCACTGGAAGGCGGCAACCGTACCGCTGCGCCAGCGTGCCACACTGATGGCAAATCCCGAGTTATGAAAGAGGTAAAGATGAACCCGGGTTGACAGTGGGCCTACATTCCTATCTCTGTATCCCATATTGTCTTGCTTACTCAGATAGGTTATAGGAATCAGTGATCAGGGCCCACCCCAAGTGGATTGTTCCCTGAGTCGTTAGATGTTGCACTCCAACAATTGAATTAAAATGGAAGTTGCAGGCTGACTGCAGTGGAACGCATCTTCAGGTGGTACCCACAGTGGTCTGCATGTTCAGCATTCAGTTATATTGGAGAAGAGGTTTCTCTGGAATAAATCACACTTCCAGCTAAATACTGGAAGAAAACTTCATGGCGTATTCAGGGTCAAACCGCCGTCCCACGGTACGAGTTCATTCCAAGAGTTCTCCCGCGTTTGCACTGATTCAAACTCGGAGATTTACGAGTAATGGCCACTCGTCGGTACTCGGGGCTCTCGTGGACATGTTTCATCATGTTGAAATATCTTCACGAGTCTTCCCGTTCTTACCTGCCGTTAGCGAGTCTTCCCGAGTACCTGCCGGTAGCGCTAAGAGACGTCCCCGTGCTCCGACGTACCCTGTACGTTCATTCTCCGTGCTTACCACAAGTTTGATTTTTTTTTAAATTCAGGAGAGCTCTTGGAATGAACTCACAACGTGGGACAGGGCTATAAGGCTTTGAAGTAAGAAAGTGTGTGGGAAGTTAACAATGGCAGAATAAGGTGGGTTCTCCAATCTAGTCTATTCACATTGGCTCATTATGCTTCGTTCAACATTTCTCCCCAATTGTGCAATTTGCCGGCCATTTGAACTATTGAACCATCCGCACAAGATGATACAGAACTTACAGCTAAAACATGGACCTCTTCCTCAATTCCTTTGGAAGAATCTGTACAACCTCTCGTGTAGGTCATGAGGAGGTAAACAATCTGATACAATTTTCACAAGTTCATGTTCATAGGAGCAGAATTAGGCCATTCGGCCCATCGAGCCTACTTTGCCATTCAATCATGGCTGATCTATCTCTCCCTCCTAACCCCATTCTCCTGCCTTCTCCCCGTAACCTTTGACCCCTTTACTAATCAATAATCTGTCAATCGCCACTATAAAAATACCCAATGTCTTGGCCTGCCCAGCCATCTGCAGCAATGAATTCCACGGATTCACTACCCTCTAACTAAAGAAAATCCTCCTCATCTCCTTTCCAAAGGTAGAATGCAGAACCTGCTCTAAAGATGAAAAATATCTCAACTGCAGATGTTCTGCAAACCTGGATCACTTCTCCAGTACTAAAGCTAGGCTGAACGTAGCAAAAATATGTCAGATGGTCTAGATTCAGGCCTCATTTTTGAACCATCAGTGCTTATGAAGTGATGTCAAGTTTTTTTTAAAGATGAACAGCTTTTTCTGATTTTCTATAATTTATTGCAGAAAAGCATTTAGTGCCTTTGATAACCAGCACACCATGTGGTGCAACTTTGGCGCGTTACTGCACCAGTAACCACCACTTAGTCGAGAGTAATGCTTCCAATAATGGATGTTCCCTGGATAGCTCTTCTGTTTATTTGCTTATGCAAGCAGCCACACTAAAGAGCCCACAGACAACACAATGATATTATGTTTAGGATGTTGCTGCTTGGGGGAGCAGTCTGACTATGAACTAGTGTGACAAATATAGAGGAGGTTTCTTAAGGGCCTGTCCCACCAGCATGCAACTCGATGCGATTAGCGCGACCTAACGTGGTCGCTTGAGCCGTCCGGCGTCGCGGGGCCGGTCCCACTTCGATCGCGGGAGCCGTGCGGAATTGTGCGGAGTTCGTCCCGACGCCGCGCGGGGCTCCGAAAAACCGACAATGTCCAAAAATCCCGCGCGGCAACGGTTTGTCGGCTCGCAGTCGCCGCGACATTTACACACCGCCCGGACATCGTGCCTCCGTGAAACTATTTGTAAGTGCCTCCGTGACCCTCTATGTGTATGGCTCCGTGGCCCTGTATGTGTGTGTGTCTCGGTGCCCCTCTCTGTGTGCCGCTCTAAGTCCTGGCGAACTTACCTTGGACTTGCTTCAAGTTCGCCTCGCTTTGCGCCGCGTTGCGCCACTCACCCGACCTCCGCGCGGCCCCTACTGCCGGTTTAGTTGCACTTGCCGCATGCAGGCGCATGCTGGTGGGACCGGCCCTGTAGAAGGGATCACCCGACCTCCGCGCGGCCCCCGCTGCCGGTTTGATCGCGTTCATCGCATATAGTTGCGTGCTGGTGGGACAGGCCCTTAAGTACTAAGTTCTAAGCAGTGGTTGTGTTGAATACATTCAGGAGCTGTGAATGGACTCAATCATTGGGCTGTATGCAGATAACAGGGGGGAAATATTTGTTGAGGATGAGTGATCATGTCCAGGTTCTGGGGGAGGACATAGAACAGAGAAACAATATGTGAAGTGACGAGTTTAGTTTAGTTCAGGTTAGTTTATTGTCACGTATTCCGAGGTGCAGTGGAAAGCTTTTGTTGCCTGCTATCCAGTCAGCAGAAGACAAAACATGATTCCAATCAAGTCACTTACAGTGTACTGTAAAGATACATGATAAGGGAATAACGTTTACTGCAAGGTAACGCCAGCAAAATCCGATCGAGGATAGGCCGAGGGTCACCAATGAGGTAGATAGTGGTTCAACACTGTTCTCTGGTTGTGGTAGGATGATTGCCATAGAGGGAGTGCAGAGAAGGTTCACCAGATTGATTCCTGGGATGTCAGGACTGTCTTATGAAGAAAGACTGGATAGACTCGGTTTATACTTTCTAGAATTTAGGAGATTGAGAGGGGATCTTATAGAAACTTACAAAATTCTTAAGGGGTTGGACAGGCTAGATGCAGGAAGATTGTTCCCGATGTTGGGGAGGTCCAGGACAAGGGGTCACAGCTTAAGGATAAGGGGGAAATTCTTTAGGACCGGGATGAGAAGGACTTTTTTCACACACAGAGTGGTGGGTCTCTGGAACTCTCTGCCACAGAGGGTAATTGAGGCCAGTTCATTGGCTATATTTAAGAGGGAGTTAGATGTGGCCCTTGTGGCTAAGGGGATCAGAGGGTATGGAGAAAAGGCAGGTACGGGATACTGAGTTGGATGATCAGCCATGATCATATTGAATGGCGGTGCAGGCTCGAAGGGCCGAATGGCCTACTCCTGCACCTAGTTTCTATGTTTCTATGTTTCTATGATTCAGTTGCCTGATAACAGCTGAGAAGTGATGCCTTTGAAGATGACAGGACGAGAGACATGTTTGTCTAACTGGGCCAGAAACTGCAGATAAGGTCCCATATGAGGATATGGTACAAACCATCAAGGAAAATTGTAACAGAAGCAATCAGAGATTTTCAAGAGCTACAAGTAAAAAACAAAGTGCTGGAGGAACTCAGTAGGTCAGGCAGCGCATGTGGAGGGAATAGACAGTCGACGTTACAAGTCGTGATCCATCTTCAGAATGGTTTGTGAACAATTCATTGGGAATGGGAGATCAGATTAGATATGAGCAAAACTACTTTCTTTAATGCAGAATCATTTAGTGTGCAAACTGATAGGTAAGAGAATTCAGATAAAATGAGTTAACTGGGTGGACAATGTTTGATGAGTCCAGGGAAAAGCTACTCATACAGAGGTTGTACTTAAGACTCTGGAGAAGCTTTTCTCAGGGCTTAAACCAAAGATGCAACAAGGAGACAAGTTCTCAGAGATGGTTATCCTAGTGTGGTCTCTTTCATGATTGAAGTACATGATACTGCAAGTTGATCAGGAGACAATTACACCATATGAATGGAAAGGTGCAGGAAGGAACTGCAGACGTTGATTTCGACTGAAGATAGACACAAAAAGCTGGTGTAACTCAGCGGGCCAGGCAGCATCTCTCTAGAGAAGGAATAGGTGATGTTTTGGGTCGAGCCTTCTTCAGACATTCTTCAGTTTTCAGTCTGAAGAAGGGTCTCGACCCGAAATGTCACCTATTCCTTTACTCGACCCGTTGAGTTACTCCAGCTTTTTGCGTCTATCTTCGGTTTAAACCACCGCAATTCCTTCCTACACGTAATTCTGAGTGGAAAGTTGGGAAGTCTTGCCATGGTTGCTGGTCTCACAATGGCCATTCAAAATGGCCTGGAGCTACAAATGCCATGGGATCAGCAACATTACGCAGGGTACAAGCCCCTTCAGGTAACAGCTCTTGGAAATGTTGGCCCCATGTGGCTGAGATGCAAGAAGGTAACATTATAGAATGGTCCCATCGTGATCGCTTACATACGGTACGAAAGGTAATGAGGTGGGGAAACAGGAATGCTAATGGTACCTATTGGAGAGATCCGAGATTTCAGATGTTAAAATCCCCCAGGAATTTGTCTGTTAAATGATACACTGAAGGAGTGTGATAAGAACAAGGAGAGCAATAACTATTTAAGGGCGTCCTGGTGAATGCGGAAGCAGCTATAACAATACAGAGACAAGTCAGCCAGTCAGCCAGTCCAGATGTTTCTCTTGAATCTCTCAACATGTTTCTGCTGAGATGAAGCGAAACTATTGGGCACATAAGCAGGAGGTTGTCTCCGACTTGTGGAGGGAGCTAAATGATTGATTAGATCATTAGAAGAGAACGGTGAGTGGAGATTTTTATTAACGTTTTAGGTTATGAATACCACCAGCGATTGTGGGAATTCATGGGATTGAACCTTTGTCCCGTTGGAGTACGTTTTGTGTAGTGGTCAGAGGATTGGGCAGTGATGATACCCAGAGCCACTCACAGTTGAAGATGCACGAGCCCCAAATACACCTTTGTACAGGTGGCTTGTGAAGTCTTTAGATTGTAAACACTGACAAGCTGTGTTTACAGGTTGCGATTCCAGTGCGACAGCTATAAAAAACTGTCATCAATAGCTCTTACACAAGCTCCTGGATTCTAAGAGGAAGTACAATGTAGGAATTAGATCAGGATGAGATGTTCCAGCGAAAAAGGAGTTCTGAGATTGGATTCCATGAAAGACACCCATTCTGACTGAACCAAACCAGACAGTAACAGCTATCTCGCAACAAGGGGAACATTCACAAAGTTGAAAGGGTCAGTTCAGAGGATGGGTCTATAATTTGTTTCAGCATTATCGCAGAGCATGTTCAGAGAACTGTAGTTCCAGAACTTGGAGCGGCACAGTGGCGCAGCGGTTTAGTTGACGCCAGAGGCCCAGGTTCGATCCTGGCTTCGGGTGCTGTCTGTGTGTCCGGGTGGGTATTGTCCGGGTGCTCCGGTTTCCTCCCACTCTCCAAAGACGCACGGCTTTGTGGGTTAAATGGCAGGCCGCGGGGCCTGTTTCCGCGCTGTATCTGTGAAGTGGGCAAGTGTAAGAGCCGGGCCACCACTAGAGGCCTCAAACTATGTGAGAAGCAAAACCTTCAGCACAAGCTACAATGAGACACTATATGTGTAACCTAGCTGAGATGTACAAGTTAAATGTCTTTGTGGCTCTCACAACTTACAGGATTGTTGAAAGGGCTGAGTTGGACAGCTTTGGGAAAGGGCGACATTGCAATGACAGTCCAACGATTTTCTGAAGGTGTTACAGCTGGCATGACTTTGTAATGTCAGCTCATCTGGCACTGCCTGCGTTTGACAAAACAGCCTGAGAATGTTGGAGTTGAAAGCCATGGAGATGATCCAGAAGAAAAGGTCAAGGAAGATGACTTGGTGACTTCTAAAGTGACAACAGAAAGAGAAACAGTTCGGTTTACACTGTCAGGATCCAGGATACAGTAAACAGAGGCACAAAGACAGACAGCGTTGAGAAGTAATAGATGTAGAGGAGGTTGCGACTGACATGATGGCAACAAGCAACATACAGTTACAAGTGCGGCACAGTGGCACAACAGTAAAGTTGCTGCCTTAAAGCCCTGTCCCACTGTACGAGTTCATTCAAAGAGTTCTTCCAATTTTGCCCTGATTCGAACTCAGAGATTTATGGTAATGGCCGCTCGCAGGTACTCGGGGCTCCCGTGGACATTTTTCACATGTTGAAAAATCTTCACGAGTCTTCCCGAGCTTACCGCGTTTCCCGAGTACCTACCGTTAGCGTTACGAGCCGCTAAGAGACGTCCACGAGCTCCAACGAGTCTGATTTTTTTTAAAACTCTGGAGAGCACTTGAATGAACTCGTACAGTGGGACGGGGCTATTACAGCGCCAGAGACCCTGGTTCGATCTTGACTCTGGGTGCTGTCCGTATGGGATTTGTACGTTCTCCCCGTGACCACGTGAATTTTCTGTGATATCTTTGGTTTTCACTCACATTCCAAATTTTGTTTGCATTCCTGCATTAAATTTTATGTTGAATTTAGCGTACGAAAGTGACACTGAGAACAAGGTGATCCAGAATTAAAAACTTGTTGAAGCTATGATAAAGCAACAATTGTAGCACAGGCTTTGTGGACAGAGACACAATAAGCAGAGGACGCAGAACGGGCGGATGACATTTTGGGTACGGACACTTCAAAATGATCGGCTCGGGGGAGTCAGCTGGAAAAGAAAGGTGGAGGTGGTGCAAAGCCTGGCAAGCGATAGGTGGATACAGGTAGTGGTCGGGGGCATGTGGGTTAGCAGAGATGGTGACAAAGGCTGGAGGTAAAACGGAGACAAAAGGTGCCAGATAAGGAAAAGGGGAGTGAAATGTAAACTGGGAGGGTGGGATGAGGGTGGAAGGGGACAGGGAGGGAATAGGGAATAAAAGGAAATTTGGGACGCGATGGGAGATGATTGTACGGAGGAGGCAAGGAGCAGGGTGACTGGGGTGGCGGGAGATGATGGGAGAAAAGTGTGTGGTGAGGGGCAGGCGGAAAGAGAGGTTGGGTTGGGAGAGTCACTCCTTGAAATTGGAGAATTGGGAATAGAATTACACTAGAGTCGCCACATTTCTGGAGCGACAAAGTTACAAAAATTCACTGAACAGTCCTATCTACTGCCTGCTGCTGCCGCATATTGCAGCAGGCTGCCCCGCCCCACCCTGTAGGGTCCCTCCCTCTTCATTCTCAGTGGACACCTCCAGGTACCCTCTTCATTCTCGGTGGCCACATGAAAGGTAACTCTCGGCCACGTGGGTCCCCTACACACTCGACAGTCCACCTCCCTCGTGATGGTTCTCCTCTCTCTCGATGGCCCAACTCTCTCTTGACAGTCTTCATTCACGAGCCCCTCATCGCTCACAGCGGCACGGGTCCCGTCGACGCCGGTGGCTCGGGGCCGTGTTCAGAGTCCATGGTGGGCAGGCTGGGCCTTCCGGGGGTCCTCTGCCATGGGTCCACAGCTGGCAAGTCCTCTGTCCATGGCAGGTGGGTGCTACATCTTTGGTCCATGGCAAGTGTGTCTTTCCCCGTTCCGCAGCGGTGAGCCGGGCCGGCTGGTGGGCTTGCGACACACCCGGCGCACTTCTGGTTAAGGGCCTATCCTACTTAGGCAATTTGTTCGGCGACTGCCGGCGAGTACCTGCGAGTTTGATTTTTTTTTTAACTCTGGAGAGCTCTTGAATTAGCTCGTACAGTGGGACAGCCCCATAGTAGTTTGAAAACCATGACCACCAGATTCAAGAAAAGCTTATTCCCAACAACCATCAAGCCCTTGAACACTACACAACACTAACGTCAATTCTAGACTCGGGCTGCACGAAGATCATAGCTTTCATAGCAAAAGGATTTGAGTATAGGAGCAGGGAGGTTCTACTTCAGTTGTATAGGGTCTTGGTGAGACCACACCTGGAGTATTGCGTACAGTTCTGGTCTCCAAATCTGAGGAAGGACATTATTGCCATAGAGGGAGTGCAGAGAAGGTTCACCAGACTGATTCCTGGGATGTCAGGGCTGTCTTATGAACAAAGACTGCATAGACTCGGTTTATACTCTCTAGAATTTAGGAGATTGAGAGGGGATCTCATAGAAACTTACAAAATTCTTAAGGGATTGGACAGGCTAGATGCAGGAAGATTGTTCCCAATGTTGGGGAGGTCCAGGACAAGGGGTCACAGCTTAAGGATAAGGGGGAAATCCTTTAGGACCGAGATGAGAAGGAATTTTTTCACACAGAGAGTGGTGGGTCTTTGGAACTCTCTGCCACAGAGGATAGTTGAGGCCAGTTCATTGGCAATATTTAAGAGGGAGTTAGATGTGGCCCTTGTGGCTGAGGGGATCAGAGGGTATGGAGAGAAGGCAGGTACGGGATACTGCCATGATGATCAGCCATGATCATATTGAATGGCTGTGCAGGCTCGAAGGGCCGAATGGCCTAGTCCTGCACCTAATTTCTATGTCTATATTTCTATGTGATAGGAGTAGAATTAGGCCATTCGGTCCATCAGGTCTACTCCGCCATTCAATCATGGCTGATCTATCTCTCCCTCCTAACCCCATTCTCCTGCCTTCTCCCCACAACCTCTGACACCTGCACTAATCAGAAATCTATCTATCTCTGCCTTAATAATATCCACTGACTTTGCTTCCACAGCCTTCTGTGGCAAAGAATTTCAAAGATTCACCACCAAAATTCCGCAGATTCACCTCCAAATAAGGACTTTGGACTTTTTTTTACACGTGTAAATGCATTGATGTTTTTTGTCTGTTATCTGTGTGTTCGGTGTTGTGGGTCCTTTATGTTGCTGCAAGTAAGAATTCCATTGTCAGTACATATGACAATTAAATACCCTTGACTCTCAACTTGACTCTAATCCAGACTGACATCTCAGTGCAACACTTGGTGTTGCCGTGTGGGAGATGTTGGCTTTTGAATGACACAATATATCGAAGACACTGTCTGTTTCCCCAAGTACACAGCGGAGATCCCTGGTAACATTTAAAGAATGAGACCTTCTATCACTGTTCTGTTCAACATTTTTCCCTCAATCAACAGCTGAAGCGGATGATCGGGCCAATAATTCATCCATTTACTGGTTGCCACATTTCATATAATCCAACAAAAACGTAACGTTTCCAAAGTAATTTGTTTTGAAGCTTCCTGGGATGTGATGACATTGGAAAAATGAAATAGAAGGCAAATCTTTTATTGGGTCCCTTTTAGAAATATCGAAACATAGAAAAGGTGCAGGAGTAGGCCATTCGGCCCTTCGAACCAGCGCTGCCATTCAATGTGATCATGGCTGATCATCCACAATCTGTACCGTTCCTGCCTTCTCCACATACCCCTTGATTCCACTAGCCCTAAGAGCTCTATCAAACTCTCTTTTGAATGCATCCAGTGAATCGACCTCCACTGCCTTCTGAGGCAGAGAATTCCACACAAAAAGTTTTTCCTTATCTCAGTTCTAAATGGCCTACCCCTTATTTTTAAACTGTGGCCACTGGTTCTGGACTCCCCCAACATCGGGAACATATTTCCTGCCTCTAGCGTGTCCAATCCCATAAACAATTGTGTATGTTTCTATAAGATCCCCTCTCAGCCTTCTAAATTCCAGTGAATACAAGCCCTGTTTCTCCATTCTATCAACATACGACAGTCCCGCCATCCCGGGAATTAACCTTGTGAATCTACAAGGCATTCCCTCAATAGCAAGAATGTCCTTCCTCAAATTAGGAGACCAAAACTGTACACAATACTCCAGGTGTGGTCTCACCAGGGCCTTGCACAAATGCAGAAGGACATCTTTGCTCCTATGTTCCGTTCTGCTATGTATTTATTTATGCCTACTCTATTCTGTTGTGCTGAAGCAAAGCAAGAATTTCATTGTCCTATTTGGGACACATGACAACTCTATTGAAATTCTTGAATACTCAACTGCTCTCTTTATGAAGGCCAACATGCCATTAGCTTTCTTCACTGCCTGTTGTACCTGTACGTCAAACGTCAACGTCAAACAAACTTTATTGTAATTTAGAAATACATCGATATATGCAATTCCAAATGAAATTCCGTTGCATTTGGCTCCCCGTGCCACACGATAATAAACAGAAGGATAACATGGATAAAAGGATAAATAGACAATGGTGGCAGCCCATTACATGGCATTCAGGAGTCCGATGGCTTGTGGGAAGAAGCTGTTGCGGAACCTTGATGTTCTGCTCCTTATGCTACGATATCTTTTGCCCGAGGGCAGCAGAGTGAACAGTCCATGATGGAGATGTGTGGGGTCCCTTATAATACTGCTGGCCTTAGACAAGCAATGTTTGGTCGCAATGTTCCCAATTGAGGGGAGAGAAGTCCCGATGATTTTTTCCGCTGTCCTCACCACTCTCTGCATGGACTTCCAGTCGGAGGCTTTACAGTCCCCAAACCAGACAGAGATACAGCTGGTCACAATACTCTCTATGGTGCCCCTGTAGAAAGTGGTGAGGATGGGATGGGGGAGGTGAGCTCTTCTCATCCGGTGCAGAAAGTGCAACCGCTGCTGCGCTCTCTTAACTGTGGATGAGATGTGATTTGACCAGGTCAGACTGTTAGTGATCTGCACCCCCAGGAACTTAGTGCTACTGACCACCTCCACATCGCTGTCATTGATGTGAAGTGGTATGGGACTGTGCCGGTTTTTCCTGAAGTTGACAATGACCTCCGCATGCATACCACAGTATGCTTACTTTCAGTGACTGATGAACAAGGAAGCTCAGATCCCATTGTACTTCCCCTTTTCCCAACTTGATACCATTCAGATAATAATCTGCCTTCCCCGTTCTTGCCTCCAAAGTGTATGACCTCACATTTATCCATATTATACTGCATCTGCCATGCATCTGCCCACTCACCCAAACTGTCCAAGTCACCCTGTACCCTGCATCCTCATAGCATCCTCTTCACAGTTCACACTGCCACCCAGCTTTGTGTCATCTGCAATTTGCTAATGTTACTTTTAATCCCTTCATCTAAATCATTAATGTATATTGTAAATAGCTGCGGTCCCAGCACCGAGCCTTGCGGCACCCCACTAGTCACTGCCAGCCACTCTGAAAGGGACCCGTTAATCCCTACTCTTTGTTTCCTGTCTGCCAAGCAATTTTCTATCCATATAATACCCTACCCCCAATATCATGTGCTCAAATTTTGAACACTAATCTCCTGAGTGGGACCTTATCAAAGGTGTTCTGAAACTCCAGGTACACTACATCCACTGGCTCTCCCATGTCCATTTTACTTGTTACATCCTCAAAAAAATTCCATAAAGATCTGTCAAGCATAATTTCCCCTTCGTAAACCTATACTGACTCAGACCGATCCTGTTACTGCTATCCAAATGCACCGCTATTACATATTTAATAATCGGCTCCAGCATCTTCCCACTACCGATGTCAGGCTAACTGGTCTATAATTCCCTGCTTTCTCTCTCCTTCCTTTCTTGAAAAGTGGGATAACATTAGCTACCCTCCAATCCACATGAACTGATCCAGAATCTATAGAACATTGGAAAATGATCACCAATGTGTCCACAATTTCTAGAGCTACCTGCTTGAGTACCCTGGGATGCAGACCATCAGGCCCTGGGGATTTATCAGCCTTCAGTCCCATCAGTCTACCCAACACCATTTCCTGACTAATGTGAATTTCCTTCAGTTCCTCCATCACCCTAGGTGCTCCAATCCCTAGTACATCTGGGAGATTTTTTTATGTCTTCCTTAGTGAAAGTACCTGTTCAACTCGTCTGCCATTTCCTTGTTCCCCATAATAAATTCACCTGTTTCTGTCTTCAGGGGATCCACAGTTGTCTGAACTATTTTTTTTCTCTTCACATACCTAAAGTAGCTTTTACTATCCTCCTTTATATTCTAGGCTAGCTTACCATTATACTTTTCTCCCTCTTTAGTTACCTTCTGTTGACCTTTAAAAGTTTCCCAATCCTCTGGCTTCCCGCTCATCTTTGCTATGTTATACATCTTCTCTTTTATTTTCATACTGTCCTTGACTTCCCTTGTCAGCCACCGTCGCCTCTTACTCCCCTTAGAATCTTTCTTCCTCTTTGGAATGAAAAGATCCTGCATCTTCTGTATTATTCCCAGAAACACCTGCCATTGTTGTTCCACCGTCATCCCTGCTAGGGTCCCTTTCCAGTCAACTTTGGCCAGCTCCTCCTTCATGCCTCCCTTTGTTCAACTGCCAAACTGACACTTCCGATTTTACATTCTCCCTCTCAAATTGTGGATTAAAAATTATGTTATGGTCACTACCTGATCATGGTTCCTTTACCTTGAGTTCCCTTTATCAAATGCGATTCATTACACAACACTGAATCCAGAATTGCCTTCTCCCTGGTAGACTCCATTACAAGCTGCTCTAAGAATCCATCTCGGAGGCACTCCACAAACTCCCTTTCTTGGGGTCCAGTACCAACCTGATGTCCTAGTCTACCTGCATGTTGGAATCTCTCATAACCACCGTAGCATTACCTTTGTTACATGCTAATTTTAACTCCTGATGCAACTTGCGCCCTATCTCCAGGCTACTGTTTGGGGGGCTGTAGACAACTCCTATTAGGGTCTTTTTACCCTTTTTACAGCACGGTGGAGCAGAACACGGTAGAGTTGCTGCCTTACAGCGGTTGCAGCGCTCCGGGGCCAATCAGGACCATGCGTGCTGTCTATACGGAGTTTGTACGTTCTCCCCGTGACCGCGTGAGTTTTCTCCAAGATCTTTGGTTTCCTCTCACATTCCAAAGACGTACAGCTTTGTAGGTTAATTGGGCTGGTTATGTGTATCCCTAATCCCTAATGTGTGTCGGATGGTGTTAATGCGATGGTCGGCGCGGGCTCGGTGGGCCGAAGGGCCTGTTTCCACTCTGTATCTCTAAACTAAAACTAAAGTACACTAAGTATGGTGTCAGCAACAATTTGTACAGTTGAAACATGATGTCCTAACTCGTGTACTCAATCCCGTGACCGATAAAGGCAAGAATGCCAAGCGCTTTCTCCTCAGTTGCATGGAGGTAGAGAATTCAATAACAAAACACAAAGTGCTGGAGGAACTCAGTGAGCCATGCAGCATTTGTGGAGGGAAATGGAAAAACAATGTTTCGGATCGGGACCCATCTTCACACGGATTGGAATCGAAAGGAGAAAGCTGGAAAAGAGGGATGAAGGCGGGACTAAGCATGGGAAGTGATGGGTGGATGCAGGTGAGGGGGTGGTTGATTGGCAGACGGGTGGAGTTAGTGTCAAAGGCTCGAGGTGCTAAACATTTTTTCGCCCCTTTCCATTTTCATATCGGTCTCCTCTTGTCTTCTTACCTGACACACCTTAATCTATGTTACACCTCTAGCCTTTGTCATTTACTCCAAGCAAACCACTGACCTTCACCTGTATCCACCTATCACTCGCCAGGCATTATCCTGCCACTACATGCCTGTTCTAGCTTTCCACCCACCCCCACTCTAATCTGGATCCCAACCTAAAATATCATCTGTCTATTCCCTCTACAGATGCTGCCTGATCAGCTGAGTTCCTTCAACACTGTGCGTTTACCTCAAGATTCATCATCTGCACATTATTTTGTTCCTGGGGAATTCGGGAAATGGACAATCCATGCAAAGGTATTTATTCTCATCCTAATAGTCCAAAATAACCACTTACCCTGATACCTTTATTCTTGGTTCTCAACTCCCAGATGAAGGAAAGAAATTGTAAGCATCCTATCAATATTTGTCAACAAGATTGTCAACTCTGTTCCTATCTTGTGTAAGAAGGAACTGCAGATGCTGGATTAAACCATAGAAACATTGAAAACATAGAACAATAGGTGCAGGAGTAGGCCCTTCGAGCCAGCACCGCCATTCATTATGATCATGCCTGATCATCCACAATCAGTATCCCGTTCCTGCTTTCTCCCCATATCCCTTGATTCCGTTAGCCCCAAGAGCTAAATCTAACTCTTGGTCGAAAACATCCAGTGAATTGACCTCCACTGACTTCTGTGGCAGAGAATTCCACAGATGCACAACTCTCTGGGTGAAAAAGCTTTTCCTCATCTCGGTGAAGCCAAAGGGTCTCGACCCGAAACATCACCCATTCCTTCTCTCCACAGATGCTGCCTGTCCCGCTGAGTTACTCTAGTTTTTTGTGTCTATCTTCTGCTCCTATCTTTACTGATATTGTCTGACTTTGACAGTTTTTCTGGAGTTTCGAGTTTCGAGTACAGTTCTCATTAAACTGCGTTTGGTGCTATCGTTAGATGGAGAAATGATTGGACATGATACTCTGCAAAACCTGCCAACTCTGGCTGTGATCTTTGATGCTAACTGGACAAAGACTTGACTTGATGTTTTTGTGAGGTACGATACATCAGACAAAGGCATTTCCTTCGCACTCCTCTCCTGGAGTCGGGTAAAGGGCCTGTCCCACTTGGGCGTCATTTGCGTGTCACGCAGGTTGCGACCCCGTATCACTGCCTACGCCACCACGTACCTCGCCCGCGTAATGCACGTCGTGCATCGTGACGCACAGATGATGCCCAAGTGGACCAGGCTCTTAAGCATCTTTGACTCTGTCGCATTTAATAGTAAGATTAAACGAGAACTTACCAGTTTGAAGTTTGATCTTTATTTTATGAGGTGTCACGATGAGGGATTACGTGAAGACCCCGCCAGCACGCATGCGCGACATTCTTCAAAGCAGTGGTGTGAAATCACAGAACAAACAGTCACAATGACTAACATAGTAAGAGAAAAAAGAGAACTTTCATACCAGGTGATCTTTATAATAGAGGGTCGGGAGCGGAGGGCACGTAATCCCTCATCGTGACACCTCATAAAATAAAGATCAAACTTCAAACTGGTAAATTCTCGTTTAATCTTACTATTTTACTTCGGAGTCACGTGAGTGACTACGTGAAGATTTCAAAGCTCTGTGATTTCATGCCCTGGAAGCTCCATGCTCACACACCGCTAAAGCTGGGATAAGAGGATGGACGTGATTCAGACAAGACACTGGCTGAAAAACAAAACAGGTATTTATTCATACCAAACACAATATTGTGTCCCAAAAGGGTTATTTAACTGGCAGCACTTAAGATCCTCCCTGCATAATTGTCAGGGGAGGTCACGGGTTTGTTATAAAAGCGGTGGAAGGTTCTCTCATTGTTCCAACCCGCTGTGGCCAGGATGTGATCCAGTGGTACCTCCATCCTTCTAGCCGCCGAGGTGGATGCTGCCCTGGTGGAGTGAGATTTATACACATTAGTATCCACCCCCGCCGCATCCAGTACCACCCTTAACCATCTGGAAATGGTTTGCACCGTGACCCTGTGATGAGGCTTCTTGTGACTGACAAGCAAAGCTGTTTCCGTGCCCCTTAGATCTTTAGTGACTGAAATGTATCGCAGAATCAATGTAACGATACAAAGACGAGTGTCCGCTGGGTAACCCAGGAACTCCAAAGTATGTCCAGACACTCCGGGTCGATCTTGCTTCAATAGTCCCTGCACCTGGAATGTGATCTTCCCACTGGTAATTGCCATGGCATCCAGACTGAGTTTGTGCAGGGACTGGACCCGTTGCGCCATGATCAGTGCCATTATCATGACCATTTTGTAGGTTAATTTGGCCAAAGGGAGTCCCGTGTTCGGTGTCCATCCTCGCAGCATCGTCAATACCGTGCTGATGTCCCAGGTATGGCTATATCTGGGCCTGGGGGGATTAGAATTAAATATTCCCCGCATAAATTTGGATACCAGGGGATGTGACCCAATTCCCAATTGGTCACTCCCCTTGCCCAAGTAAGACGATAGGGCACTCCTGGCACAGTTAATGGCGCTGTAGCTTAAACCCTCATCGTAATGAAGGGTAGCCAGAAACTCCAGCACTTCCGTGATGGTGGCGGTTTCGTATGTAGTTTTAGTAGTCACGCAGAATCTTTCCCACTTCCTGATGTAGGTCAAGTACTGCTTCCTTGTGGACTCTCTGCAGGCTCCCGTGATAGTATCAATGGTCCTGTTGGAGAGTCCGAGTCCATGAAGTGGCCGTTTTAAAGTCTGCAAATTAACTAATCCATACGATCATGACATGGATGACTTTCTCCTGTAACAGGATGAACAAGCAGGCTTGGTCTTTTATTCACCCTGACACAGGGTTCTGTGGCCATCTTTTGTACCAGAGGGAACCATGGTTGAGTAGGCCAGTCGGGCACTACCAAGATACCCGATGCGGAGTCTTGCCTGATTTTTTGCAAGACCCGACTGATGAGGCAGAAAGGGGGGAAAGCGTAGAAAAACAAATCCCCCCAGTGTAGCGAGAAAGCATCCATCGCTACCGCCCCCGGGTCTGGCTCCCAAGCAACATACGTTGGTAGTTGGTGATTTAGCCTGGACGCGAAAAGGTCGATATCTGGTGTCCCATAACGTTCTACAATATCTGTAAACACTTTCCGATCCAACATCCATTCTATGTTGTCGTTGAATTTCCGTGATCTGGTGTCTGCCACTGTGTTTAGTTTACCTGGTAGGTAAGTTGCAGAGATCCAAATTCCTCTTTGCAGACACCAGTGCCAGATATTGTTGGCCAATTCATCACACGATATCGACTTTACACCGCCCATGTGGTTAATATAGGCTACCACCGTGGTGTTGTCAATCTGTAGTCTAACATGAACTTTGTGCATGTTAGTGCAGTATGCTTTAAGTCCGTGAAATGCTGCGAGCATTTCTGAATAGTTAATCCCTAAGTTTTTAAATAGGGTTAACTCTGGTGCACTCCATCTACCTCCACAGCTAGAGGTAGTGTTAGTAGCTCCCCACCCTTTGGCACTGGCATCCGTTTGTAAGGTGATCGAGGGATTGGCGATAGTCATGGGTTTGGAACAATTTTGGGCATTACCCATCCACCAATATAGTTCAGCTTTTGCCTTTTCTGGAATTTTCATGGGCCTATCAAAATGGCCAGCATGATTTTTGAGCGCCGTAATTTTTGCTCTTTGTAAATTTTGGTAATGTAAGGGCCCATATTGTGCTGCAGGAAATGCAGCTACTATCTTCCCAATCACCCTGGCCACCTGCCGAATGGATGGGACCTTAATGCCAAAGAGGCTCCTGCAAGCCTCTATCAGGTCTTCCACCTTGCTTGGTGGTAACGTGACAGACATTTGCACTGAGTCAATAATGAACCCCAAATATTTCATGGTGGTAGAGGGTTCCAATATTGATTTATCTGGATGTATCGTAAACCCCAGTATCTGAAAAATATGTTTCGTGGCTGTGACTGCCAAAGTAGCCATTTCCAAATTCTCCCCCACTTTGAGGATGTCATCAAGATAGGCCATAACAGTATGATTCTGTTTCCTTAAATAGGCCAAAGCTGGTTTCAATATCTTGGTAAACAATCTGGGTGCTGACGATAGCCCATTAGGCAAAGCTTTATATTGCCATAATTGTCCCATCCAGATAAATTTTAAGTATTTCCTATGATCCTTGTGTATGGGTACTGAATAGTATGCATTTTTAAGGTCAACGCATGCCATGTAGTACCTATTGGCTACAAGCTGAGTAGCAGTGTCGAAGGTGTCCATTTTAAAATGAATATACTGGACAGAAGTATTCAGGTCGGTCAAATCTATGATGATGCGGCACCCGCCATCTTTTTTGTTTTTAGTGAATATATTAGACACGAACTCCTGAGGTTCTTTAAAGGCCTTTTCAATTACCCCTTTTTCTATTAACCTCTGTAGTTCAGCATGCCCTGCTGCCTTATCTCTATGAGAAAGGACGAATTTCCGACTAGGCGCATGCTGTACCGGGGTAGGGAGTTCGTGAATAAATTCAATTTTGTAGCCCTGAATACTCCTGAGTATATAAGGATCAGAGGTAAAAGTGAGCCAACTCTCGAGGAACATGTGCAACCTGCCCCCTATGCAGAGTGAATTTAGGTCAGTAGTGTTCTTGGGGATCCCAGACCCACCTACCTCCATGGTTACTGCCGGTGTGGAGGTTTCTGCCCTTGCTTCCTCGGCTGGTTGTAGGTGTTCTGGGAGTGGCGCATCTTCCAAGAAGGCCGGCCTGGGCCTTGGCCTAAAAAAGACCGCTGTGCAGGTATGCCGGCCTTCGAGCTTTCACCACCGGCAGACCTGTTAGGGTAACTCTGCCCGGTGGGTGCGTAGGGGTGCGTTCTGTGTGGGTGATGAGGCTTAGTGTACCCAGGTACTTTAATAAGGCCCAAAGCCTTAGCCTCCTCGTCAAGATCTTTAACCTGTTTGGGGAGATCTTCCCCGAATAGCAGGCTTGGAGGCTGTGTCTTCCCAGGCTTACACAACCCCGCGAACTTGGGGTTAAGCGCCGGCTTTATAATGCTTTTCCTGAAATTATTTATTTCATACTGTGTGTTGCACAGTAAGGCCAAAGCATCTTGCAGCTCTTCCGGCATATCCACTCCCACTGCTGTTCTGGCTACTGCAGTAATCCCTGCGGTTAGGAGCTTCAGGATCTTCTGAAGTTTCATCTCCTGCCCTCTACTCGAGGGGCTCATGTTCCCCCATATCGGGTTGTTCACCGCGGGTACATTTAATGACTTGCAGTTTTCTGGCGCCATATATTTATCTGCTGTGGCGTTGATGGCCTGTTCCTGAAGTTGGTTAGTGGCCATATAATCAATGCTGGCAGCCAGCTTGGGGTGGATGGGTAGGCCCTTCTGGTTGGGCATGGCATGTTTGCTCACCACATCCATATAATCTTCACACACCCCTGACGCTGCAGGTGCTTCAGCCAACTCCCCTTCTTCTGGGTCAGCCCAGTTCTGACCCTCAATGCTCCCCTGGATAGAAGGGGATACATTAGGCAGTCCTCGAAAGGAACTTGCCGTGGGCCTACTAGGGGTCCCACTGTGATCCTGCCCCTGCTTTAGCAGGTCACGTTGGAGCAGCTGCTCCATCATCCGCTCAATGCGGTCAAGGCGACCTCCGTCGCTGCCAGCGAGCGGGGTGCCCTCGGGACCGGACTCCGCTGAGTCGGCCCCGGCCGACTTCCGGATAGTTTTCCCCGACCGTGGCGTACCAATGGTCTCAAAGTCCGAAAAGTCGGGAGCTGCAGGTAGAACCTGTAGCTCTGGAGAGGCGGTTCTCCGTTGGCTGCTGTCCTTAGCCGCTGATTTGGCCGCCGCTCTCTTTGATTTTCTCCCTTCCATAATGGTCGACTCACTCCTTCGGTGAGACTTACCTGGCGTGAGCTTTTTAAAACTCACGCTGGAGGAGCCCCGCTCCTCTCGACCGTCGCTTCCGCATGCGCACGACGATATGTCGCGCATGCGTGCTGGCGGGGTCTTCACGTAGTCACTCACGTGACTCCGAAGTAAAATACCAAATAAACCAAGCCAACACCTAAAACTAGCCGGGAAATTGCTGCTCTTATTTTTTTTAGGGGTTAACTGGGAGTTATTCAAGGGTTTCTCACTGCATTAATGGCTAATCATTATGCTCCAATATTGCTAGTTTCATTAGTGGGAGGAAATTACACTGAAATGTCTACATCGCAGTGTGATCAATGAAGCAGCAAAAGTGATAATAAGACCGAGCAGCTGTTAACTGCGCTAAGGAGGCATTTAATCCTCTGCACTTGTGCAAACCAGGGTCGGATTTGAAAATGTCAAAGTACAAATAACAGTCATTCAGGTCACAAGAATTATTTTGAAGACCAGGTACTGATCCCGATGTGAGAAATATGGGCCAGTAATTTATACAGTGGAAAACAGAGCATGGTAGGTTTAGAAATAAATAGAAGTCTCCGCAATCCTCTCTGTCGAGACACTGCCGGCAAAATTGTTACTCTCAGGAAAACACTTAAAGTTTCATAATGTCACAAAATGTTCAGTGAAGAATGTGGCCTCATTAACTGTAAATCCATTTGACCTCAATTAAAAGCAGAACATTTATTCATAGAGTCATAGAGTGATACAATGTGGAGACAGGCCCTTTGGCCCAACTTGCCTACACCGGCCCACATGTCTCAGCCTGGGATGTCAGGACTTTCATATGAGGAAAGACTGGATAGACTCGGCTTGTACTCACTGGAATTTAGAAGATTGAGGGGGGATCTTATAGAAACTTACACAATTCTTAAGGGGTTGGACAAGCTAGATGCTGGAAGATTGTTCCCGATGTTGGGGTAGTCCAGAACAAGGGGTCACAGTCTAAGGATAAGGGGGAATTCCTTTAGGACCGAGATGAGGAAAACATTATTTACACAGAGCGTGGTGAGTCTCTGGAATTCTCTACCACAGAAGGTAGTTGAGGCCAGTTCATTGGCTATATTTAAGAGGGCGTTAGATGTGGCCCTTGTGGCTAGAGGGATCATGGGGTAGAGAGAGAAGGCAGGTACGGGATGCTGAGTTGGATGATCAGCCATGATCACATTGAATGGCGGTGCAGGCTCGAAGGGCCGAATGGCCTACTCCTGCACCTATTTTTCTATGTTTCTATGTTTGGTCCATATCCCTCCAAACCGCCCTATCCTATTCAGTAAATTCTTATAATCCGTGTGACAATCTACACAGTTTGTAGCTGTGTAGCTGTACAACAGCATGTTTATTTGTTTGTTTGTTTATTTATTTGCACCATGTTTTAAAAGAAGACAAATGATCAATTTATAATACCATACAGTGTTTGGAGTGAAGGGAATTCTAGAGGGCTTATACAAAGTCCGCTCCCATCTGAAAATGAGCGTTAATGGCAAATCAGGGGGTAGGAGAAATAAAAAAGACAATAATAAACAATAATACAGTTTAAGAATGGAAATTAAAAATATGAAATTAAAAATATGACAATAAATAAAATAATAAGGTATAGTATGAGATAAATAACATTACAAAAAGCTGGAGGTCAGAAATCAGGACATGGTGAGAAACTTTTTAAGCTCAATCTTAAAGGTGGCTAAGGAGGTGTGAGACTTTAATGACAGAGGCAGGGTATTCCAAAATTTAGGATCTTTCAAAGTAACGCAATGTTGGTGTTTGGATGGTCGACAAAAGGGAAGATGAAGATCATTTCTTCTTCTGGTTGCGTAATGGTGAATATTAGAACAAAGGGTGAAAAGATCATGAAGAGAAACAGGCAAATCATGTTTACATTTAAGATATTTGAAAATAAAAATACATATTTGGAATGCATTCAGTTTATCTACAGACAAAATTGAGTACTTCTTGAAGGCAGAAGGTTCTTGTGAATTTGAGTGAGAAATTAATCTCATAAATTTCTTCTGTATGATGAGTAGCTTAGGAAGATAGGAAGGATAGGTAGAACCCCAAACAATATTACAATAATTGAAATAAGGAAAAATCAAACATTAATATATGGTTAGATGGGAAGCATGCACAAATATAAATGTAACTCTCTTGCTCCAATGCCGGGATTGCACAAGATTTTTTAGCATCTGCTATCAATCAGACTATTTGTTTCGGAGTAGGTGGGATGGGCTATGAGTGGGGCAACTGGATGCCGACATCTTTGCTGCTAAATCTTAAAGAACATCAAGATTACCAATTTGCTTGATACACAAGAGGAAGGAGCAGAGCAGAAGCTGAGGAAAGGCCAAGCTGCCTGCTCCGGTCAGCTCCTGCCACATCAGCGGGCTCGGGGAAAACATGTTGCAACGATCCTGGCTTCCAACAAATAGTGGAACAGCTAATCTGGTGATCTAGAACACACTCCCATTTCACACAATATTCCCACATCCCACTGATACCTGACCAACATCTACACTGAGGTGAAATGATGACAGAAACACCAGGAACTGCAAATGCTGGACCAAAAGGCAAATCGCAGGAAGAACTCTGTGGGTCGGGCAGCATCTGTGGGGGGGAACGGAATTGTCGATGTTACAAATCGAGGACCTGCATCAAGACTGAGAGTGGAGAGGGAAAAAAGACTGACTGCTCTCAAATTATTAAGTTCATAAGTCATAGGAGCATGATGAGGCTATTCGGCCCATCACGTCTCCTCCGCCATTCAATCATGGCTGGTCTATCTTTTCCTCACAACCCCATTCTCTGCCTTCTCCCATAACCGGTGACAACTTTACTAATCAAGAATCTATCAATTTTGGTTTTAAAGGTTCCTTCCGCCTTCTACAGGGACAACTCTCTCCATGACGCTGGTCTCTTCATCCCTCCTCACCCAAGCCCTCATTCACCCTCCACCCACAAGGGGTTGCAACTCCTGTACCTACGCATCTGCCTTCACCCTCCATCCAGGAACCTGAACAGTCGTTCGGTCGAAAGAAGGGTCTCGGCCCGAAACGTCACCCATTCCTTCTCTCCAGAGATGCTGCCTGTCCCGCTGAGTTACTCCACCCTTTTGTGTCTATCTTTGTTTGAAACCAGCATCTGTAGTTCCTTCCCACACAGTCGTCCTAGTGAAGCAAAGATTCGCATACACCTCCTCCAGTCTCGTCCACTAGATTTGCTGCTCCCATTGTGGCCTCTACATTGGTGAGTCCAAGCACAAAGCAGGCGAGGGGCTTGCAGAGTACCTGCACTGTGCCTGCATTGGCCATCTTGAGTTCCTAGTTGTGTGCCATTTCAACCCCCATGTAATTCCCACACCGTATATATTTACATTCTGAAATGTCCACGTGAATCTGATTCCACCAACATTATTGAAATGATTATTCCCTCCAACACTCTATATTATCTTGTAGTCTCTCCCGTTCACATTCTCCAACATCCTGGTGTTGTTGTGGTCAGCTCCTATTATTTCTTATTTGAAATATTATGTCACTCGTTAATTATTGATCATTTTTTCAACACCCATCTTTAAAAATAATCAAACTGCCACCAGTCGTCTACTCGTGCTCCCAACAGCAAGATATTTTTCTCATGCACATGGGCATTTCACATATTGTCGTCAACCCTGCCCCTCTTTGATGAGGATGGCAAGCTCCTACCTCAACTTGCAGCGTTGTTGGGAGATGAACGCCTAATTCCCCCGCTCAAATGCTTTTCCAACGGATCAGGGATTTCAACTTTGCCATGAGATCTCTCTGACATTTGAGATCTGCAGAGAGAGCTGAATGATTATAGTCTCATCTCTGAGCTATTTGACCACAACACTGTGATGCATTTTTCATGGGTTCCTATCAATCTTGTGTACAGAAAACCAAATCCATGAATTCTGTGAATTTCTCCCTGGCCTTTGAAAGTAATGGAATAGAAAATCTAATTTATCAATTTAATATTGACTTTACATTATTAAACTGCGAGAAGTTGAAATCCACAAATACTACTCACATGAAAAACAGGCATGTATTCTCCATTGTGTTTTGGTATCCAAGCTACCTCTTGTTCTCAAATCACATATTTGATGTTTTTTTAATGCAGCAATAATGATTCCCTGTAGTCACATACCAAGTGAGGTTAGAACGTGGACCTTGCTACCACAAGGACTGGTTGAGACCGACAACATAAAGGCATTGAAGAGATGAGGTCTGAAGATTCGATGAAAGGTTTTGAAGGAATATAATGGAATTGTTGAGCTGCGTGGCTTATCTTTGTCCAGGGAATTCTATAATATAACTACAAGCATATTTGTTTGTTTTATGGGATTCAAATATGGAATGGAAATCACTGAATTAGCTAATTGCTAATAGTAGCAATGTTACACCATTTTGAGATTTTAAAAATCAAGTCTGCAATTTATCCCATCAGATAAAGCATAAAAAGAAGTTTAATTTGACACCTAATTCACTTTCATATCTTCAGTATTAAGAAAGTTATGGCCATTTTCATACTCGGAAATTAGCATCTTGTTCCCCATTGCCTTTCAATTGACTTAACTCAAAAGCTGTGATCTAGAATAGTCAAAAGCCCATAACTTTCTTAAAAATTAAGAGAACTCAATGAAATTTTCAGTTATTATAGATTGAAGCATTCTGAAACAAATACGAAACAATCTTACTTGGATGATCTGAAATTAAAGCATATAATTAGTTAGTTATCTAATTTTCTAATTACAAAATTCAATGAGTAGATCTAAACATCTATCCATTTCTTAAGAAAAGATAAACTTTTTTTTAATTGCCTAAGTGTCCAAATAACATTCACACAATAATCCACAATATGACATAATTTTTAAATCTAATTTTCATGAATTTCTAGGCCAAATGGAAGGAATTTAGTGTTTGATTCATGTAAATTAATTGCCATTTAAATCAACTAGCGAGTGGGTTTTAGTGGAACGCGGTGGATTGGAACGTTGCGGTTTGCGGTGAAGTCGGGAGGAAAAATACTGTTGGTTCATACATTTTTTTGGACCCCATTTCACAACATGAAAATGTGATTAAAGCATGATTAAATGTGATATAAAAATAAACTGTGTACCTTTTTTTCTCCCCTACGCAAAATCCTTCCCGTTGTCGGCGCTCACGGCTTTTGAAGGTGATTTTTAAATTACTCTAGTTAATAAATAATCTAGTGTAATTTAAAAATACCATTATGAATGAAATGTCGGAGCAATTTTTATTCCGCAACGAAATCGCCCGACATTGATCGATTTTCCCAGTCTGTAGAAAAACGGCACTTTAAGCCCGCCCCCCTCTGAAAGGCGCCAAAGTCACGCACACGGGGAGCGGCAGAATTGCAGCGCTGCTCAAGGTAAGTTTTGTAACATACCTACTAATAGTGTGGCAGCAGTAGAGTAGCTGCCTTACAGCGCCAGGGACCCGGGTTGGATCCTGACTATGGGTGATGTCTGTATGGAGTTTGTACGTTCTCCCTGTTTTCACCGGGTGCTCCAGTTTCCTCCCACATTCCAAAGACGTATAGCTGGTAGGTTAATTGGCTTCAGTAATAATTGTACAAAATTGTCCCTCGTGCATCGGATAGTGCTAGTATACGGGGTGATCGCTGGTTAGCACACACTCGGTGGGTTGAAGGGCCTGTTTCCACACGGTAGCTTTAAACTCTAAAGTGTAAAAGTCTCAAGTCTAAACTGCTCAAGCCATTTCATTTTAAAACTGTACCTTCTGCAATAGTTTCCTGTCTCATTCTTAGTTTGAATATTGTGACAATGTTGGCTGTCCTATCTAGTTACGTGCTGTTCCACATTAGAAGCATTAGGACAGCTCTTGCTGCGCCAAAATCCTAGACTTGCCAACCTAGCTCCAGAAATATTATATCATATGGACTGCGGCATTCAAAGAGAATGCTCACCTTCTTTTACCAATCTGGGACAACCAGGTGTCTGAAATAAAGTTCCTATGTGAAGATAGTCACAAAATGCTGGATTAACTCAGCGGGACAGGCAGCATCTCTGGCTAGAAGGAATGGGTGATGCTTCAGGTCGAGACCCTCTTCAGACTGAGAGTTAAGGGACAGGGAGACGTAGAGAAATGGAAGGGTGAAGTGTGAAAAAGAGAGATTACGTGAGGTTTCCGTGGAGCGTCACATCCTGAGATTTTATATAGAAATCAACCTTTCACTCTTCCTCATTCAGGAACTCCTCTGCAACAATCCATATGTCTTCACTATATTCAAGCATGGACTTCATGCGATTCACATGCCTTTATCTCATTTAATAATCTTGTCTATAGTGGTGTAGCGGTAGAACTACTGCCTTATTGCGCCAGAGACGTGTGTTCGATCCTAACTATGGGTGCTGTCTGTACGGAATTTGTACGTTCTCCCCGTGACCTGCGTGGGTTTTCTCTGAGATCTTCAGTTTTCTCCCACACTCCAAAGACGTACAGGTTTGCAGGTTAATTGGCTTGCAATAAAATGTAAAATTGTCCCTAGTGTGTGTAGGATAGTGTTAATGTGCGGGGATCGCTGGTTAGCGCGGACTCGAGGGCCACAGGGCCTGTTTCTGCGCTGTATCTCCAAACTAAACGAAAGTAAACTAAATAAGTGACAGGCTTTCAGAGGATCAAATATTCTTGAACTAAATGTTTTGGAACTGGAATTGATCTAGTGAGGCTCGGTATGAAAATTGAAACATGTTCAGTTCAAAGATGGATCAGGACTGGGGTAGTTTAGTTCTCACTTGTTTCTAATAGTTTTCACCAATACCCGCTGTATTGATTACAATCTTCCGATCATCAGTCATACTTGATAATTCTTGACGTATTACATGTTCAAATCCGATGAAGAAACCTAACCCGAATAGTTCACATTAAAAATTAATTATGTAAATTTGATTTGTTTGGATGAGTACATTGCATTAAATTTTAAAAAGTTGTCTAATTTTGCAGGGACAAAACGCAGTTGTGACTACATTTTCCCTCCTTTGGTTTAGTTAGGTTTATTTTTGAGTGCGGAAACAGTCCACCGAGTCTGCACCGACCAGTGATCCCCGCACATTAACATTATCTTACACACACATTAGGGACAATTTTTTTCCACATACCAAACCAAACCTGTACATCTTTGGAGTGTGGGAGGGTCTTGGAGAAAACCCGTATGGTCATGGGGAGAACGTACAAACTCCGTACAGACAGCACCTGTAGTCAGGATCGAATCTGGGTCCCTGGCACTGTAAGCGATGTAAGGCAGCAACTCTACTGCTGCACCACTGTGCCGCCCAAAATATTTACAGTAGTAAAGACAGAAATAAAAAGGAAGCCCACACCAGTCAATAATGTCCCAGCTACCCTCGTCCCAATTGCCTGCGCTTGGTCCATATCCCTCCAAACCTGTCCTATCCATGTACCTGTCTAACTATTTCTTAAATGATGGGATAGTCCCAGCTTCAACTACCTCCTCTGGCAGCTTGTTCCATACACCCACCACCCTTTGTGTGAAAGAATTACCCCTGGGATTCCTATTAAATCTTTTCCCCTTCACCTTGAACCCATGTCCTCTGGTCCTCGATTCCCCTACTCTGGGAACGAGATTCTGTGCATCTAACCAATCTATTCCTTTCATGATTTTGCACACCACTATAAGATCACCCCTTATGCTCCTGTGCTCCATGGAATAGAGACCCAGCCTACTCAACCTCTCCCTATAGCTCACACCCTCTAGTCCTGGCAACATCCTTGTAAATCTTTTCTGAATCCTTTCAAGTGTGACAATATCTTTCCTATAACATGGCGCCCAGAACTGAACACAATATTCTAAATGCAGTCTCACCAACATCTTATACAACTGCAACATGACCTCCCAACTTCTATACTCAATACTCTGACTGATGAAGGCCAAAGGGCCAAAAGCCTTTTTGACCACTTTATCTCCCTGTGACTCGACTTTCAAGGAACCATGCACCTGTACTCCTAGATCCCTCTGCTCTACAACACTCCCCAGAGGCCTACCATTTACTGTGTAGGTCCTACCGTTGTTAGACGTCCCAAAATGCAACACCTCACACTCTCTGTATTAAACTCCATCAACCATTCCTCCGCCCACCTGGCCAATCGATCCAGATCCTGCTGCAATCTTTCACAACCATCTTCACTATCTGCAAAACCGCTCACTTTTGTATCATCAGCAAACTTCCTAATCTTGCCCTGTCTGTTCTCAACCAAATCATTGATGTAGATGACAAACAGTAACGGCCCAGCACCGAACCATGAGGCACACCACTAGTCACAGGCCTCCAGTCTGAGAAGCAACCCTCCACCATCACCCTCTGCTTCCTTCCATGGAGCCAATTTTCCATCCATTCAGCTATCTCTCCCTGGATTCCATGCAATCTAACCTTCCAGAGACAGCCTACCATGCGGAACCATGTCGAATGCCTCACTGAAGTCCATGTACACAGCATCTACAGCTCTGCCCTCATCAACCTTTTTGGTCACGTCTTCAAAAATATCAATCAAATTTGTGAGACACGACCTCCCACGTACAAAACCGTGCTGACTATCCCTAATCAGCCTTTGCCCATCCAAATACCTGTAATCCTATCCCTCAGAATACTTACCAGTAGCTTACCAACTACAGATATTAACCTCACCGGCCTATAGTTCCCAACATTTTCCCTGCAGCGCTTCTGGAATTCGCCACCCTTTAGTCACCATTCGCCACCCTTTAGTCTTCCGGCACCTCTCCTGTATTTAAGGACGACCTGTAAATTTCAACCAGGGCTCCCGCAATTTCCTCTCTAGTTTCCCACAATGACCTCTGAAAAATCAGAACAGGCCCTGGGGATTTGTCTGCCTTGAAACTTGAGCAAGACCTTCTCTCATACCCTCAAAGTTGGCCTTACCCCAGTTGAGCATTTTAAGACGTGGACCCTCTCCGTCCATATCTGACTCTCAGATATTGCTCAAAATGTCCAAAAATTTAATAATTCTGGGATGTATTATCTATGGTAGTTTGGTTGCATTATTCCCAATGTTGAATACAAATAGTTTAGAATCATTACGATGAACATAATTAAATCTAATCCATATAGAGGATAATGCAACCATAAAATGCTGGAAAAGGTTAGCATGTCAGGCAGAATCTGTGGAAAGAGAAACAATATTAAATATTCTATGTTTAACAAGGAACTGCAGATGCTGGAAAATCGAAGGTAGACAAAAATGCTGGAGAAACTCAGCGGGTGAAGCAGCATCTATGGAGCGAAGGAAATAGGCAACGTTTCGGGTCAAAACCGTTCTTCAGGCTGATGTGAGGGTGGGGGGGGGGGGGTGGGAAGAAGAAAGGAAGAGGCGGAGACAGTGGGCTGTGGGAGAGCTGGGAAGGGGAGGAGAAAGTAGGGACTACCTGAAATTAGGGAAGTCAATGTTCATACCGCTGGGGTGTAAACTGCCCAAGCAAAATATGAGGTGCTGATCCTCCAATTTACGGTGGTCCTCACTCTGGCCATGGAGGAGGCCCAGGACAGAAAGGTCGGATTTGGAATGGGAGGGGGAGTTGAAGTGCTGAGCACTTTTATATTCTATGTCTATATCAACTGCAATATTGAAGGGTCTGAAGATGGATCTTGACCCAAAATGCCACCCATTCCTTCTCTCCAGAGATGCAGTCTGGACCGCTGAGTTACGTCAACTTTTTGTGTCTACCTTTGTTTTAAACCAACATCTGCAGTTCCCTCCTACGTAACTGCAATATTAACCCTGGTTCACCCTGATATTAAACAGTTGGAAACACTTGAGCAGCATTTTGGAAAGTGAGACAGAATTAAAGGTTCAGTACGATGATCTTTCATAGATATTGCCTGATTTGTTCAAGAATGGCAGCATTTTGTTTTTTTTATTTTTCATTTTCAGCATCCTCAGCACTTTCTTTGGTTTGTTATTTCTGACATTTGTCCTTAATTAACTTGTTTAATTAAATTATTATTATTTTTTGATCAGTCATCCACTGAAATGTTTCTGAAATGTTCTAGGCTGTCCTTGTCAACGGTCAGTTACATGCAGGCACGTGCCGTCAGGCACTGCCCACCCTGACTAAAATTATAACATAGTAATAACTAAATATAAATAATAACGGCATGGGAGAATTATGCCTATGTAAGAGATCGATCTCTTAGGTAGGCATAATCCTCCGTGCCTTTCATCCGCAGCGCTTGTAACACGGGAAGCTCTGAGCAGCCCACGTGCCGTCAGCGCTGCCTGAAGCCGTCAATTTCAAGTGGGGCTGAAGGCAGCAGAAATTCTGCCTTTGCAGCCCTGCGCATGCGCATCAGTCTACTGTGCATGTGCAGCGCAAGTTTCTTGCCGGGATTTTCAAATATGGATTGTCAATATTTTAAGTGTATGTTACGAAATAGGGAGAAGAATGGAGCTTGTGTACCAATGATGTGGTAAGTACATTTTGTGTTTATGTTTTTAAATACCGTATTTCCCGGGGTGTGGGGGTGTGGGGAGAGCTCCTTTCATAGCGTTTGGGGAGTATGGCCCGGGGTAAAGTTGCGGGGAGGGCACGAATGTTATGAATGAGGGGATTGGGATAATGCCACTTGCGACGCTCCTTGCACGGAGGCGTGGAATGCCACCGCATTGAGGCCGGGGGGGGGGGGAGGGAAGAGAGAGAAGTAGCTCGGGTGGCTGAGCGGCCGCCGGGCCGGACAGCGGAACCAGCCACCACCTTAGCTCCTTCTGCCGGTCCCAGCTCACCTCTGGCAGCTCTCCGTCTAAAAACCTCTCTCCTGCCACTCGCTGGCCTCACTCATGTCCTTAAATTCCGACAGCGCGATTGCGGTTACTCGGCTGTGGGAATTTAAGGATTTGCCAGAAGCCGCTGACATGAGCGAAGTCGGCGAACGGCAGGTGACAGGTGTTCCGACGGAGAACACTGCCAAAGTTGAGCGGGCCGGCAGAAGGCGCTGAAGTGGCGGCCAGTTCTGCTGTCGGGTCCCGGTGGCCCCTCGTAGCTCTCCGAGCTGCTTCTATCCCCGGCTACAGTGCGTGGCTTCGCGCCCGGAGAGCTGTGGTAGCAGCGAGTGAGTTACTGGCATTATCCCCGACACCTTCCTTTTCATTACTCGTGCCCTCCCCACAACTTTACCCCTGGCACAGACTCTCCACATGCTGTGAAAGGAACTGTTCCCCCAATTGGTCTAGGACTAGGAAGCCTTGGGCAAATTGAAATGTCACTGTTTTTATTTATTTATTTATTTATGTAACGGAGAGAACATTCTGCGCATGCGCGGTTTAATTTTTTTTTTTAAGCGGACTGAGTGCCTACCCTGAGTAATTACTCACGGCACGTGCCTGGTTACATGGTTATTTCTGAAAAATGTTGCTATTTTGAGTTGCAATGTAAAACACCGCAAAAACAAAATCAGAAATCCATTTGATCCAAAGACACCAGCAACTGCTTTAGATGAGTATATTGAATTTAAATTAAAAAGGGCCCTATTTTTGCAGGGACAATAGGCAGTTGCGAGTACATTGTCTTACCTTTGCTTTATAAAGGCTTAGATTTAAAAAGGTTGGAAGGAATACAGCGGCAGCACGGTGGCGCAGCGGCAGAGTCGCTGCCTTACAGCGCTTGCAGCACCAGAGATCTGGGTTCAATCCCTACTACGGGTGCTGTCTGTACGGAGTCAGTACATTCTCCCCGTGACCACATAGGTTTTATCTGAAATCTTTGGTTTCCTCCCACACTCCAAAGATGTACAGGATTGTAGGCTAACTGGTTTGGTATGAATTGCCCCTCATGTGTGTAGAGTAGCGTTAATGTGTGGGGATTGCTGGTCGGCCTGGACTCGGTGGGCAGAAGGGCCTGTCTCCACGCTGTTAAAGCCCTGTCCGCACTGGGGTTTAAGTGAGAGATGGAACGAGTTCATTCCAAGAGCTCTCCCGAGTTTGCCTTGATTCGAACTCGGAGATTTACGGTAATGGCCGCTCGTCGGTACTCGGGGCTCTAGTGGACATTTTTCATCATGTTGACAAATCTTCATGAGTCTTCCCGCGCTTACCTGCCGTTAGCGAGTCTTCCCGAGTACCCGTTGTTAGCGCTAAGAGACGTCCACGAGCTCCGACGTACCCGCTACGTTCATTCTCCGTGCTTGCCATGAGTTTGATTTTTTTTAAACTCGGGAGAGCTCTTGGAATGAACTCGTACCGTGGGAGAGGGCTTTTAGTCTAATGTAAACTAAACTTTCTTGGTGTCTCTCTTTGTCATAATATTGTTGTGGAATCATATTTCTAGAAGCCATTAAGGTTTTGAAATTCCAGTGCCTTACATAATATATACAATCTGGTCTAAATGCTGATGAGTGGCCCACTGCCTTCAATACCTACGTCCTGCCCCTGACCACCGAACCCAATCAAAAAGCAATCACGATGCAACAACCTTCCCACTACCTCAACCTGACCCACCTTCACACCACACCCAACATGCCCTTCCTCTACCACATGGTATCTTGGTTTGACAGCGCTCTCCCCAAGACTGCAGGAGATTGCATCACACAGGGCCACCATAAATCCCCCTTCCCCCCCCCCCACCTCCCCAATCGATTCCATCTACATTTCTCACTGCTTTCATAGAAACATAGAAACATAGAAAGTAGGTGCAGGAGGAGGCCATTCGGCCCTTCGAGCCAGCACCGCCATTCATTGTGATCGCGGCTGATCGTCCCCAATCAATAACCCGTGCCTGCCTTCTCCCCATATCCCTTGACTCCACTAGCCCCTAGAACTCTATCTAACTCCCTCTTAACTCCATCCAGTGATTTGGCCTCCACTGCCCTCTGTGGCAGGGAACTCCACAAATTCACAACTCTCTGGGTGAAAACATTTTTTTCTCACCTCTGTCTTAAATGGCCTCCCTTTTATTCTAAGACTGTGGCCCCTGGTTCTGGACTTGCCCAACATTGGGAAATGTTTTTCCTGCATCTAACTTGTCCAGCACTTTTATAATTTTATATGTTTCTATAAGACCCCCCCCTCATAAATTCATACGGTGTCGGAGCAGAATTAGGCCATTTGGCCCATCGTCCACTCTGCCATTCAATCATGGCTGATCTATCTTTCCCCCTTAACCCCATTCTCCTGCCTTCTCCCCATAACCCCTGACACCCGTTCAAATCAAGAATTAATCTATCTCTACCTTAAAAATTTAAATTGACTTGACCTCCAGAGCCTTTTTTGGAAAAAAACAAATAATATGATCAAGAACTATTTTCATCTTCTTTACCGCCAGGCAGGAGATACAAAAAACATGACTGCACATACCTACACCACCAGATTTGGGAACAACTTCTCTTCTGCTGTTATAAGACCTACTGACTAGACCTCTCACAAGCTAAGGGTGCAGTTCCAACCTTCCGATTACCTCAATGTGGCATTGTAATTTTCTAATCTGCATTTTCACCACATCTGTAGCATTGTAACGTTGTAACATCATATTCTGCACTCTGGTTATTTTTCTGTTTATAATACCTGTTATACTTGTGCATGGCTTGTTTATACTCATTTATATAATTTGACTGGATAGAACGCAAACAAATATTTTTCATTATTCCTATACCTCACCTTCCTGATAGATATAACCGTAAACTTCAATTAAAAAATTATGTGCAGCAAGTGAAATAAAAATCGGAAAGAAAGACAAAATTTCGAGTGCACAAAAAAGAGAGAGAATAAGTTAAAAATCACTCCTAATAAATAATAAGTTCTGCTACTTCCTGCACCCATGCAGAACTCACTGACAACATCAACTTCACCACTAATTTCCATCTTGCACTTAAATCCACTTGGACCATCTCCGACATCTCCCTACCGTTTCCAGATCTCACCGTCTCTATCACAGGAAACAGACTACTGACCGGCATCTACTACAAACCCACTGACTCCCATGGCTATCTGGACTACACTTCCTCCCACCATGTATCCTGTACGGACTCTATCCCCTACTCCCAATTCCTCCGTCTGCGCCGCATCTGCGCCCAGGATGAGGTGTTCCAAACCAGGGCATCGGAGATGTCCTCATTCTTTAGGGAACAGGGGTTCCCCACTTCCATTATAGATGAGGCTCTCACTAGGGTCTCCTCGATATCCCGCAGCTCCGCTCTTACTCCCTCTCCCCCCATTCATAACAAGGACAGAGTCCCCCTTGTCCTCACTTTCCACCCCATCAGCCGTCACATACAGAATATAATCCTCCAACATTTTCACCACCTCCAATGGGATCCCACTACTGGCCACATCTTCCCATCTCCACCCCTTTCTGCTTTCTGCAGACTGTTCCCTCTGAAACTCCCTGGTCAACTCGTCCCTTCCCATCCAAACCACCCCCTCCCCAGGTATTTTCTCCTGTAACCGCAGGAGATGCAACACCTGTCCCTTTACCTCCCCACTCGATTCTATCCAAGGACCCAAACAGTCTTTCCAGGTGAGGCAGAGGTTCACTTGCACCTCATCTACTGCATCCGCTGTTCCAGGTGTCAACTTCTGCACATCGGCGAGACCAAGCGCAGGCTCGGCGATCATTTCACTGAACACCTCCGCTCAGTCTGTCTTATCCTACCTGATCTCCTGGTGGCTCAGCACTTCAACTCCCCCTCCCATTCCCAATCTGACCTTCCTGTCCTGTGCCTCCTCCATTGTCAGAGTGAAGCCCAGCGCAAAATGGAGGAACGGCACCTCATATTTCGCTTGGGTAGTTTACACCCCAGCGGTATGAACATTGACTTCTCTAACTTCAGATAGCCCTCGCTTTCCCTCTCTCTCCATCCCCTCCCCTTCCCAGTTCTCCCACCAGTCTTACTGTCTCCGACTACATTCTATCTTTGTCCCGCCCCCTCCCCTGACATCAGTCTGAAGAAAGCTATCGACCCGAAACATCGCCCATTCCTTCTCTCCAGTTGCTGCCTGTCCCGCTGAGTTACTCCACCATTTTGTGCCGACCTTCGATTTAAACCAGCATCTGCAGTTCTTTCCTACACATCAATTCTGAAGTTATGCTGTGAAATATCTTACGCTCACGACCATTGTATGTCATCTAGCGAATTAACTGCAGCGTTTGGCTTCAACTTACATCTATTCCTCAGCCTCACGCTGCACTTTACAGTAATTATCACTCATTATTAAAAATTAAAATTGCTAGAAACACATTTTCGTTTGCCTTGTTGCATGCGGATAGAGATATAAATGGAACTAAATGGGATGGTGGTTCCTTGCAATTATTCACTCCTTTCTTATTGCACCACAAATTACTAGAACACTGGAGACCATGAAATCCATCTCTCACTTAAACCCCAGTGCAGACATGAAGATGATACATTTAACATTGTCTCTTGAAATATATTTGAATCCAACTGTAGTGTTTTCTGTCCGGGCCAAGAATTGTTCAGCTATTATAAAATTTGAGATATTTCTACTGACATTGAACATTCCAAACTCAACGTTTGAAAGATGCTGGCAAAAAAATAAAATTTCCGAGCCACAAGCAACACAAATCAAAGTTAGTTGCTGCCGCTCTCATTAAAGGAACGCATTTGTGTATCATGGGCATTTAATGTCAACTGCAGATAGCCATAATCACTACATGTCAGAAAGAAATGCAGATGCTGGTTTAAATCGTAGATACAAAGTGTTGGAGTGACTCAGCAGGACAGGCAGCATCTCTGGAGAGAAGGAATGGGTTACGTTTTTGGTCGAGACCCTTCTTCAGACTGATAAGAAGGGTCTCGACCCGGAACGTTACCCGTTTCTTCTCTCCAAAGATGCTGCCTGTCCTGCTGAGTTACTCCAGCATTTAGTGTCTTCCTTCATCCTAATTACTACTCTGTGTTGAGCAAAGAAGACTTCATGGCACTCTGGAGCTCGCCATAATGAATATTGCAACACTTTTAATGTCAAAAATTACTTTGTGACTGCAATCGAATAGTTCACTCCACGATATCTTCATAACTCAACACAAATCCATTCAGTTGGTTTTCACAATTTTCATTCTGCAGTTGGTGAACAGCTCCATAATGCCAGACATCCAAAGAACAAACCTTGTTTTGAGCTTTCTGTGCCCTGTGCAAGCTGAGGAACTCTGTACCAAAGTGGAACAAAGGGCCTTCCAAATAGGAAAATCTTGCTTTTGTTTTGCAGCTTTGGAGGTTAACTTGGCTATCTGCTGAATTAACTGCCAAGTTTGTGTTTTCAACAAGTGGAGTGTCTCAGCCGCACAGTGCACTTGGACAACAATACCCAGGGTAGCTCTAGCCCCATCCCACCTCTCACAGCCACTCTCTGCCGCTGATGTACCAGTCTGACGCCCAGCACTAAATGAACAGTAATGCCCTTCAGTCTTATATTGGGAAGCCCAAGACAATGCTATCACTTTGAAGATAGCATTAAAAGCTGGAGTAACTCAGCGGGTCAGGCAGCATCTCTGGAGAAAAGGAATAGGTGATGTACCAGGTCAGATTGAAGAAGGGCCTTGACCCAAAACGTCACCTATTTCTTTTCTCCAGAGATGCTGTCTGACCCACTGAGTTACTCCAGCATTTAGTGTCTATCTTCGGTTTAAACCAGCATTTGCAGTTCCTTCCTACACCAAAACAATTAACTTTGGAGCCCACCTTGAATTTGGCCTCAGGTCAAGGTCTACCAGCACAGGGGTGATGCGTGAATGGTCTAGTGGTCCGAGTTCTTGGTTCTTGGTTACTTGGTCCCCCGAAATATTCCAACTGGAATTTAAACTGGAGGTGGTGAAGGGAGGGGTTTAGCCAGGGACATCAGCAGCCAGATTTTGTTGACACGTTCAAGGGCCTGTCCCACTGTACAAGCTAATTCAAGAGTACTCACGAGTGTCCCCTGATTCGAACTTGGAGAATTACGGTAACGGCGGCTCGTAGGTACTCGGGGCTCTCGTGGACATTTATCAATATGTCGAAAAATCTTCACGAGTCTTCACAAGCTTACCGCGTTTCCCGAGTACCTGCCGTTAGCGTTACAAGCCGCTAAGAGACGTCCCGAGCTTCGAAGTACCCGCTACGTACATTCTACGTGCTTACTACGAGTTTGATTTTTTTTTAAACTGGGGAGAGCTCTTGAATTACCTCGTACAGTGGGACAGCCCCTTTAAAGCCGCAATGAAGTGTCTGGTGATATTTTTGCTGAATTAGAAGTGTTTTGTGCAATAATTTCTTCGTCATTGTAACTTCAAAATGCACAGAAAGTGTTATCAGAGCTAGTCAGATCACAACAGATCAAAACATCCCAAATGCCTTGCTGATTACTCTGAAGATCAGCTCCATCTCCACCTTCTTCATTTCATGAAAGGAGGCAGAATACTGGAACAGAGTCAAATAATTCAAGCCTGCTGAAGTCCACAATCCCCCAAGGTATCGTCACTTTAAATGACGTGTGGGCCAATGTGTAGCTCATAGATACTAAAACCACTGTGACCTTTCTCGAGACGAAGGTGACATTGATGATGGCAGTGACAGTCTCGCCTGTGGAATCAGCTTCCTGTAGAGCTCTGGCCAAATGCTTTATCTTCTCAACTCAATGGGGTAAACAGAATGGGATGGGATGGGACAAGAAGGGCTGTCTACTTGCCATCATCTAATTTGCTTCACTGTCCAAGAGAGATATCGCATCCTTATCTCCAACCAGAGGACTGAGTTCCATCTTGAGCTGATCTCCTGTTTTACTTATTTTAATCAAGGCTGCAGCATGCAGTTCTGTGTGAGCACGCAGCATAGTAAGTAGTGTTTTACCGGCGATCTCCTCAAATGTCATCATTTGTTGGATAACAGATTATCCTTGAAGGCACAGCTGCTAATGAGTCTTCAATTGGTTGTTATTTCAGCTCAGTTTCACTTTCAGGACTATTGTTCTTATAAATAACGCATGCTGAGAATACAGGCGAGTGCAATGTACAGCAGCAGCACGGGTAATTTCACTGCAGTTGAAAGGTATGCATATTTATGAAGCAAATTCACAGCTGCCAGCTACACAGCCTTGTATAAATTGGAATAAAACCAGCTCCAGCATAAAGCTGAAGGTCCACGTTGGTAATTAGCAAAGTTGTGTTCTTGTTCTGCTGTGTCTACCTGCACAATATCATTATCTCAGGGGGATGATTTTTGCAACCTCAGTCATATCTAAATTGTATTTACGTCGTGCATGAGATTTGCTACATGTGGAGCAACTCCGCGGACAGTTCTCCCGTGCTGTTAACGCTACCCCATTGCGTGCGTTTCAAAAGGAAATCAGGTGTGTACATTTTCATAAGGTCATAAGTGATAGGAGCAGAATTAGGCCATTCGACCCATTAAGTCTACTCCGCTCATTCAATCATGGCTGATCGAGATCTATCTCTCCTTCCCAACCCCATTCTCCTGCCTTCTCCCCATAACCCCTGTCACTAGTACAAATCAAGAATCTATCCATGTCTGCCGTTTTGGTGGGATTATTTGTGCCTGCTCCACGATCTGTAACGCCCACAAACACTGTGATCTGCTGCTGCTAACTAACCTTTAGAGGATGCAAGGCTACACAAAAAGCTGGAGAAACTCAGCGGGTGCAGCAGTATCTAAGGAGCGAAGGAGATAGGCGACGTTTCGGGTCGAGACCCTTCTTCAGAGGATGCAGGTCTGCCTCTATCAGACTTTAGACTTTTGAGGGACAGCACGGAAACAGGCCTTTCGGCCCACTTAGTCCTCGCCGACCAATGATCCCCATACACTCGTACTATCCTACACACACTAAGGACAATTTACAATGTTACCAAGCCAATTAGCCTACAAACCTGTACACATTTGGAGAGTGGGAGAAAAATGAGAGTACCCAAAGAAAACACACACAGGTCACAGGGAAAACGTACAAACTCCCTACAGACAGCACCCGTAGTCAGGATCTCTGGCGCTGTAAGGTAGCAAATGTACCGTTGCGCTATCATCTCATCGTATCAGTGTTTGCTTTCATTATTGGCCACGATGACAACAGCAGCGTTTGGGTTAAAATGGCCAACACGTAACCTTGGTAACTAAATTAAAAGTGGAAAAAGGTAGTCGGTAGCATCAAAGAAATTACTGAATAGAATTTCAATTCTATTATCATTTTAAGGATCTTAAAAACAGGATAATCAAAGCTGAACACTATTTTTAGTTTAGTTTAGTTTAGAGATACAGCGCGGAAACAGGCCCTTCGGCCCACCAGGTCCATGCCGACCAGCGATCCCCGCACATTAACACCCACTAGGGACAATTGTTTTTCTTTACATTTACCAAGCCAATTAACGTAAACCTGCACATCTTTGGAGTGTGGGATGAAACTGATCTCAGAGAAAACCCACGCAGATCACGAAAGAACATACAGACAGCACCCGTAGTCAGGATCGAACCCGGGTCTCCGGCGCTTCATTCACTGTAAGGCAGCAACTCTACCGCTGCACCACCGTGACCATCCTGTTCTCCGAATAAGGGTCTCGACCCAAAACGTCACCCATTCCTTCTCTCCAGTGATGCTGCCTGTCCTGCTGAGTTACTCCAGATTTTTGTGTCTGAGTGAAGGGGCTGTCCCACTGTATGAGCTAATTCAAGAACTCTCCCGAGTTAAAAAAAAAATCAAACTCGTGGTAAGCATGTAGAATGAACGTAGCGGGTACGTTGGAGCTCGGGGACATCTCTTAGCGGCGCATAACACTAACGCAGGTACTCGGGAAACACGGTAAGCTCGTGAAGACTCGTGAACATTTTTCAACATGTTGGAAAATGTCCACGAGAGCCCCGAGTACCTACGTGCAGCTATTACCGACTCAGGGGAAACTCGGGAGAACTGTTGAATTAGCTTGTGTTAAGGAAGGAACTGAAGAACAGTCTGAAGAAGGGTCTCGACCCGAAACATCGCCTATCACCTTCGCTCCTTAGATGCTGCTGCACCCGCTGAGTTTCTCCAGCCTTTTGTGTACCCTCGTGAATTAGCTCGTACAGTGGGACAGCTCCTTGAGGAGTTGGGCAGGAGTGGGGTTGGTGCAGTTGCTGTGAGGTTGGAGTTGGGTTTGAATAGGGTGGTGTAGGTTTGGATTTGTGTCGGAGTTGTGTTTGAATGGGTTTGGGGTTGGGGTCAGAGTGTGGTTTACATGGGCTTTGAATGAGGCGAGACCTCATTGAGTCGTGATAGAATGGGTCAGAAGGAGCAAGGATCAGCTATTTCACACCGCCAACACAGGCATGACAAGCCAAATATTATCATCTTCTCTGATGAAGCTTCATCAGTTACAACAAGTTTCATCGAGAATTATTTGAATTTGCTTGAGTTTGTCAGCGAGTGCCTACCCTTACTGGGGACCGAACAGGTGGACTCAGCTCATGTTTTGTATCCCGAGGCAATGGCTTGCTGGGAAAATCTGGCAATTCTGCACTTCCCTGTGTCCAGTAGTTATAAACTATGCCAACAATTTCCCGTCTCCATAAGGAGCCCAGCAGTGAGCACAAACTTGCTGTAACACTCACTCGTTTTGCTGGGGAATGTGCCGACTGAAACTGTGTTGGGAATAGCAAACCCATTCATCTGAATCCGTGCGGCAAGGAGCAGGTACAAGGATGAAGCAAAGGATAGGGTAAGGTACAATTTTGTGATTAAATGAGCCTCCTTGAATATTTTTCATTGTTTAAAGGTATTTTTAAAACATTTTGAAGTGACTTAAATCTTTATCTTCAAGTTTTACTCGTTTTGAAAATAGTTAAATTAATAGTTGACTTTGAAAACATTTTTAATGTTTCATAATGTCTAGATAGTGATAGATTTGGGGCCCAGTTGAGGCAGCTGCTGCAGTTTTTCCAGTGGTTTTATTGGCAGGGCTTAATCTGCCTCCGTCTCCACTAAATGTACTAGCTGGAGTTTAGAAGGATGAGGGGGACACCTCATCGAAATTTACCGAAAAGTGAATGGCCAGAATAGAGTGGATGTGGAGAGGGTGCTTCCACTTGTGGGAGAGTCTAGAAGCAGAGGGCACAGCCTCAGAATAAAAGGACTTTTAGTTTAGTATCTCCAGATACTGCGTGGAATCAGACCCTTCGGCCCACCGAGTCCATGCCAACCAGTGACCGCTGTACATTAGAGCTATCCTACACACTAGGGACAATCTTACCGAAGCCAATTAATTCACAATACTGTACAGGTTTGTCTTTGGAATGTAGTAGGAAATTGGAGCACTCATAGAAAACCCACGTGGTCATGGGGAGAACATGCAAACTCCACACAGACAGCACCTGTACTCAGGATTAGACCCAGGTCTCTGACGCTGGCAGGCAGCAATACTACCGCTGCGGCACCATGCAACCCATCTTTAGATGTATCTTTAGAAAGGAATGAGGAGGAATTTCTTCAGTCAGAGGCTTACAAGCAAACAGTATGAATATTAATTTCTCTAACTTCAAGTAATCAATGCTATCCCTCTCTCTATGTCCTTCCCCACCCTAGTTCTCCGACTAGTTTCACTGTCCTTATGATTAATTGTACTGATTATAATCCTCCTTGTCACCTTCCCCTCAGCTAACAATGTACCATTCTACATTTCCTTACCATCGTCTGCTTTGATCTGTCTTTTTCACACCTTACCCTTCCATATCTCTAGACTCCCTCTCCCCTGACTCTCAGTCTGAAGAAGGGACTCAACCCAAAACATCACCCATTGCTTCTCTCCAGAGATGCTGCCTGGCCTGCTGAGTTACTCCAGCTTTTTGTGTCGATCTTCGCAGCAGAGGGATGTTGCATTCGCTGAATCGTAACGTGGCAAATTAATTTTAGTTATTAAGCTTAACTGGTTCCTTGGGTACTTTTGACAGCAATGGTGCCGATTAATGCATTAGCTGCACTAACTAGCGTAATATTGTCTTCACTTTCTCATTGTTCATTAGAGTCCCATTACTTGTTTTGGTAGATTCCCTGATTGCCCAAAGTGGACAAACACCGTCAAAGAAAGTGATCCTTCCAAACCAATTGAAGTAGCCGCCTTCTTACAGTGCAATTCAAGCGTCAGGAACATCATCTCCTCATGCACACCGTGGCCCCATTGCACTGCCCCCCCCCCCCCTCACACTGGGCCCCTCACACAGAGGCCCCTCACACTGGGCCCCTCACACTGGGCCCCTCACACTGGGCCCCTCACACTGGGCCCCTCACACTGGGCCCCTCACACTGGGCCCCATCACACTGGCCCCCCTCACACTGGGTCCCCTCACACTGGGCCCCTCACACTGGGCCCCCACACACTGGGCCCCCTCACACTGGGCCCCTCACACAGAGGCCCCTCACACTGGGCCCCTCACACTGGGCCCCTCACACTGGGCCCCCACACACTGGGCCCCCTCACACTGGGCCCCTCACACAGAGGCCCCTCACACTGGGCCCCTCACACTGGGCCCCTCACACTGGGCCCCTCACACTGGGCCCCTCACACTGGGCCCCCTCACATTGGCCCCCCTCACACTGGCCCCCCCTCACACTGGGCCCCCTCACACTGGTCCCCCTCACACTGGGCCCCTCACACTGGCCCCCCTCACACTGGGCCCCTCACACTGGCCCCCTCACACTGGGCCCCTCACACTGGCCCCCTCACACTGGGCCCCTCACACTGGCCCCCCTCACACTGGGCCCCTCACACTGGCCCCCCTCACACTGGGCCCCTCACACTGGGCCCCCTCACACTGGGCCCCCCTCACACTGGCCCCCCTCACACTGGGCCCCCTCACACTGGGCCCCTCACACTGGCCCCCCTCACACTGGGCCCCTCACACTGGCCCCCCTCACACTGGCCCCCCCTCACACTGGTCCCCCTCACACTGGGCCCCTCACACTGGCCCTCACATTGGCCCCCCTCACACTGGGCCCCCCTCGCACTGCCCCCCTCACACTGGGCCCCTCACACTGGGCCCCCCTCGCACTGCCCCCCTCACACTGCCCCCCTCACACTGGGCCCCTCACACTGGGCCCCTCACACTGGGCCCCTCACACTGGGCCCCCTCACACTGGCCCCCCTCACACTGGGCCCCTCACACTGTGGCCCCTCACACTGGGCCCCTCACACTGCCCCCCCCTCCCTCACACTGGGCCCCCTCACACTGGCCCCCCTCACACTGGGCCCCCTCACACTGGGCCCCCTCACACTGGGCCCCCTCACACTGGCCCCCCCTCCCTCACACTGGGCCCCCTCACACTGCCCCCCCCTCCCTCACACTGGGCCCCCTCACACTGGCCCCCCCTCCCTCACACTGGTCCCCCTCACACTGGCCCCCCCTCCCTCACACTGGCCCCCTCACACTGCCCCCCCTCCCTCACACTGGGCCCCCTCACACTGGCCCCCCTCCCTCACACTGGGCCCCCTCACACTGGCCCCCCCTCCCTCACACTGCTCCCCCTCACACTGGGCCCCTCACACTGGCCCCCCTCCCTCACACTGGGCCCCCTCACACTGGCCCGCTCACACTGGCCCCCCTCACACTGGGCCCCCCCTCACATTGTGGCCCCTCACACTGCCCCCCCTCACACTGGGCCCCCTCACACTGGGCCCCTCACACTGCAACACATTATACTGCAACCCTCAAACTGAACTCTGAATTAAACCATGTAAGATAGTGAAAATTCTCAGTGTGAATCGGAAGTGGCCAGTTATGATGAGCAGCCATCAACCTGTGACAGAAACCAAGCTGAAACATCCCAATGTCCCAACGCTGACTGTGATACAGTGATACAGATTGCCGTTCAGACGCTTGTGAATTCCACTTCTGCCCTGATCTGCTTCTGGAAACACTAATTTGCTGAAATCATAACATTTGGCATTCTAGCAAATAGACACAAAATACTGGAGTAACTCAGCTGGACAGGCAGCATCTCTGTTTAAACCAGCATCTGCACTCCTTTCTGACACATTTCATCTCAACTAGTGGCATCTGAAGAACTTCCTGATTTTACATTGAATTTGGTAGCTTGAAAGTAAAATTTAACATGAGAGCGCAAGGCTAATTTCAGACAGCAGTTATCATGCATCTCCTTACCGCAACCAGAGAGCAGTGCTGAACTACTATCTACCTCATTGGTGACCCTCGAACCATCCTTGATCAGACTTTGCTGGCTTTAACTTGCACTGAACGTTATTCTCTTATCATGTATGTGTACACTGTAAATGGCTCGATTATAATCATGTATTGTCTTTTTGCTGACTGGTTAGCACGCGACAAAAGCTTTGGACTGTACCTGGGTGATGATAAACTAAACTAATAGAAAGCATCTGGGATGGTTGCAACCGTTACATTGGCTAGATCACAACTTTATAATTAATACGAAGCTTTCTGACCACTTAACGAAAAAACAAAAGTCACCGCAGAAAGTGGGAAAGCTAAGGAATTTCGTATTTTTAGTTTAGACCAGACGAGAAACAGGCCCTTCGGCCCACCGGGTCTGCGCTGACCAGCGATCCCCACATAATAACACTACCCTACACCCACTAGGGACAATTTTTACATTTATGAATCCAATTAACCTACACACCTGTACGTATTTGGAGTATGGGAGGAAATCGAAGATCTCGGAGAAAACGCACGCAGGTCACGGGAAGAACGTGCAAGCTCCGTACAGACAGCACCTGTCGCCAGGATCAAACCCGGTTCTCCAGCGTTGTATTCGCTGTAAGGAAGCAACTCTACTGCTGTGCCACCGTGCCTGATCTGAATCTAAATTGGTTAAATCCAGACTTGGATGAATTTGGTGAAACTTGGATTGAATATCAATGGGATTTTTCTCTGCCTCATATGAAGGTGAGATGATCTCCATTAAAACATGGGTAGGTATAAATATATACAGTAAATTCAATGTCACCTCTCTATAACAGTGTTTGGCATAAGGACAGTGTATTTCTTATTTCTTATTTCATTCGTCTGGTTATAGGACCTCCTGTCAATTGCCTTTTACCATTTCACTTACTTTATCAGTAAGCTCCTTGAATGGTAACTAAGGCACACATTTCAATCCAAAAGAAAAAAATACTGACAGACTTGGCAGACGTTAACAATATAATGTAAGGTCTCCCATTAGTTAATCTATCTCTCACTTGAGTTGATATACTTTCAGTTAAATCATAAGTCTGAGACATGAGACAATGCAATTGTGCTCCGTGTAAATGTAGAATTTAACGGGATGATCTTTAAATCCAACTGTGTGTGCTAACGTACGTGTAACTGTCATTAAAAAGGCATGAATCAAAATGGAAATCGAAATAGCATCAAGGAAACACCTGTTTTATGTTGAATTTAAGCAAAACTCTGAACTTAAACGGGGAAACATGCAAATGAAACGTGCAGGTTTACAAACCTGAATTTATTAACCAGTAAAAATCAGTTGCAATAATGTCAATTGCAGGAACAATGCGATTAAAAAAGGAACGGCAGATGCTGGTTTAGACCAATGATGGACACAAAATGCTGGAGTTACTCAGCGGGTCAGGCAGCATCTCTAGATAAAGAGAATGGGTGATGTTTCGGGTCGAGACTCTTCTTTAATCTGAAGAAGGGTCTCGACACGAAACATCACATTCCTTCTCTCCAGAGATGCTGCCTGTCCCGCTGAGTCACTCCAGCATTTCCTGCCCAAGTGAGTTGCAGATACAGTTGAGATGGTTGGTCAAAGGCCAGAGGTATGAAGAGACAAGAAGATAATGAAAGAAGGCAACTGCATTATCCAACCACAACCAGCGAGCAGTGCTGAACTACTATCTACCTCTTTGATGACCCTCGGACTATCCTTGATTGGACTTTGCTGGCTTTACCTTGCACAAAATGTTATTCCCTCATCATGTATCTATACACTGTAAATGGATCGATTGTAATCATGTATTGTTTTTCAGCTGACTGGTTAGCATGCAACAAAAAGCTTTTCATTGTACCTCAGTACACGTGACAATAAACTAAACGGACGAGATATGAAATTGGAAGTCAAAGGAAGGGTACGGGAAAGGAGAAAGAGTTGTTGGTTAAGGGCCTGTCCCACTTCCACGACCTAATTCACGACCTCTGCCGAGTTTGCCCTTGACTCATACTCGCAGCATGGTCGTCACGAGGTCGTAGGAGGTCATAGGAGGTCGTAGGTAGGTTGTGATGCTAGTCTTAGGTACTTGTGGCATCAAGTAGGTGTTTTCAACAAGATGAAAAATGCTTTAGGTCGTGAATTAGGTCGTGAAAGTGGGGCAGGCCCTTTAGTTACATACATGTGGAGAATTCTCTGTTCATATCATTGGGTTTTAAGCTGCCCAAGTGGAATATGAGCAGAATATAATAATGTTCCGAACATCTTACAGTACGTTGATTTATTCCTACATCCTTTGGCTGCTATTATTTTCAGGCTGCTAACTGGGAGAACAGAATGGTCAACGAGGCACCTGGGCTCTCCAGAAGATTACGTCTGTTGGCCATGCAGGAATGGAGAACCAGTGGGAGCAACAGATCAGCAGGTGTGACGTGGGAGTCCAATTATGTGCAGGAAAAGAAATATGAAAAAGAGGGAAGGAAAGACAGAATTATATGTGAATAACAAGATGGAAAGGATGGTGGAAAATTAAACTCCAAAGTTTGAAATGTGAATAGGTTTTGGGGGTAATTTATAATCCATGCGAATTTTAAGGCTTTAAGGCTGGGTTTCACTACAGGACCCAAACTGGTGAAAAGGGAGATGTATTCACACCACACGTCCTGTAACAATA
>OY740801.1:40377569-40550539 GCA_963514005.1 Raja brachyura
ACATTAGACTGTGCGTTGACATGAGGAGAGCCAATGCTCAGAGAAAGACTCCCAATTCCTACTGTTGATCAGGAGTTACAAGAGTTATCAACCAGTAAAGTGTTTTCCAAAATTGATCTCAAGTGGGGATATCATCAGTTGGAATCGCATCCGGAGTCAAGAGAGGTGACAACATTCATCGCTCACTGCGGATTGTACGGTACAAAAGACTGATGTTCTCAATCAATGCTGCCCCTGAGATCTATCAGTACGAAATCCACAGAGTGATTCAAAGTGCACCAGGAGCAGAAAACATATCAATGACATCATGGTCCATGCATCAATTCGTGAAGAGCATGACAGGAGGTTGAAGCTAGTGTTGACTAAACTTCAAGAAGCAGGACTCGCTGTGAATGAAGACAAGTGCAAGTTTGGCGTCTCTGAGATGGATTTCATGGGACTCAGACTCCAAAGTGAAGGGCTGAAGCTAGCCAAAGCTAAAGTGAAAGCTGTTGCAGATGCACGTGAACCTCGGAATGCAACCGAGATGAGGAGTTTTCTAGGACTGGTCAATTATTGTGCAAAATTTATTCCAAGTGTTGCTACGCCGGCAGATCCACTGAGAAAGTTGACCAGGAATGATGTACCATTCCAGTTTGGTAGTGAACAGAGTCAGGCGTTCAAATCACTGAAACCGAGTCTGATGAGTGCAGTAACCCTTGGATATTATGATTCAGTTGCACCAACAAAAGTCATAGCAGATGCTGGTCCGGTCGGGTTAGGAGCAGTGTTGGTACAGACACATGCAGATGGACCCGGAATCATAGCATATGCCAGTCGATCGTTAACCAACGCGGAGAGAAGGTATTTTCAAACAGAGAAAGAAGCACTGGGTCTAGTGTGGGCCTGTGAAAGGTTCCATGCATACTTGTATGGCATTGAATTTGAACTTGTTACAGATCATAAGCCGCTGGAAGTGATCTATTCAATAAGGTCTAAGCCATGTGCCAGAATAGAACGTTGGGTGCGGAGACACCAACAGTACAAAGTAGTCCCCATTGCTGGGAAAGCAAACATCGCAGACCCGCTGTCGAGACTGGTGAAGGATGAACAGCCGGGAGCAACATCCACGCTAGAGATGGAAGCAGAGAACTTTGTGCTATTCGTCGCAATTCAGTCAATGCCAGGAGCCGTGACAACGAAGGAAGTTGAAAGGGAATCCGAACATGAATCTGAACATGATCCTGAACTCAAAGATTTCAGAGAGCATATCCACAGTGGGCAATGGGATCAATGCCCTTACAAAGCGCATGTTCCCATAAAAAGATGAATTTTGTGGAATTGGTCAGTGTGTGCTGAGAGGTAGCAGATTGGTGACCCCACAGGCACTATGACCAAGGATCATGTCATTAGCTCATGAAGGACATTTAGGCTTTTCGGTACTAAACAGAATTTGCGGAGCAAAGTGTGGTGGCCAGGTTGTGACAGATGCCGAACATTTTGTCAAGACATGTCACGGATGCCAAATCACAAGCAGGAACAACCCACCGGAACCAATTAGAAGTAGAAAGTTGCCAACAAGACCATGGGTTGACATAGCTGTTGACCTTCTTGGACCACTTCCAACGGGTGAATCAATTAAGGTAGTGGTAGACTACTATAGCAGGTACTACGAGTATTCAGTGATGGTCGACTACAGCAGAAAAGACTGTACAGGCATTAGCAGAGATCTTCACCAAACACGGGTTATCTGTTACATTGTATTCCGACAATGGGCCACATTTTGTTTCTGAGATGTTTGCTAAATACATGAGAATCACAGGCATCCATTATCACAAGGTGACTCCAAAATGGCCACAAGCTAACGGAGAAGTAGAGAGACAAAACCAGTCCATAGAGAAGAGGATACGAGTCACCCATGCCGAAGGGAAAAACTGGAAGGAGGCACTGTTAGCATACGTAGCTGTATATCGGGCAATCACTCACTCAACGACAGGGAAAAGTCCAGCAGAAGCTTTGTTTGGAAGTAAAATTCGCACTAAAATACATGAAGTGCAAGAGAACATGGAAGACCAGGAGCTGAGAGACTGTGAATGGCGGTGGAGGCTCGAAGGGCCGAATGGCCTACTCTTGCACCTATTTTCTATGTTTCTATGTGATGCTGAAAAGAATGGTGCGGCAAAATTGTATGCCGACTTGAAACGAGGAGCCAGGCACTCTGAAATAATTCCTGGAGGTGATGTGCTTGTGAGGCGAGATGATGGCGGTAAGATAGACACTCCTTACCATTGCCAGCCACACAATGTTGTATCGAGGAGTGGCAGCATGGTGACTGTCAGAAGGTGTTATCTACAAGAGAAATGTAGGAAGCGGCAAAAAGTACATGTCCAGAGATACATAAAACGAGGTAGCCCAAAGTCCACCAAGAGCTACTGATTCAGAGGGGCCAGGCGACATTCCCGAGGTGGTGGCCAGAGTTCCAGTGGCAGCACGTTGCAACGCAGGTGGCGAGCAGAGAAGGTGGTTCGGTGACAACACCTTGGCAGATTCAACAGGCTCTGATGCTTCTGTGCCAGCTGGTGGACCAAACCATAAAAGGTGAATCCCCAAGAGATATGACGATTTTGTGTTATAGATTATGATACTTTATTATAATACTGTTTATTATATGAGCAAGGAGTTTATTAAGGTTACAAGAGTGTAAAAATGTTGCATTTGTTTTGTAGTTGTAATGCATCTGTTTCATGAGTAATTGGAACACAAATAAAAACACAAATATGTTTTGTAAGAATTTAATTGAAAACTATATTAGAAATAACACATATTAATTTAAAGTTTAATTCTGGCAAAGTAGGGATGTCATGATGATGATGATGATATGCTAATATCAGCTGAGCTGGAGGTGAGATCGCATGTGCTCTGGGTAAGTCTAGGCAGGAGGCCATGGCTGAGTGAGATAATAAACACAGAGACCAAGGAATGTAACCTGTAAATATTGTGTCAGTATCATTATTATTAAACATCTGAGGCCATGATGTGACATTGGCTCTGGGATATTTTGGATATTTTGGATTCTGAATCCATGGCTACGAGTTGGAAACTTTTTTTTAATGGCAGTCACTGGAGCAGGTTTCTTAGCACTTCGTGGAGTTCCACACTTTGATCCGACGGGTGATGTGAGTACCATCAGCATGAGGCGGAATGCGTGGTTGGAGGAATTCGAAGCTTACGCCGGCAGTCGAGGGCTCTTTCTTGAGGAGAGCCCGCCGGGGCAGAAGGAGCAGCGGAGAACATTGCTTCCATTCACCGCGGGGCCAGCAGTTCGAGACATCTTTAAAAAATTCCCTGATACTCGAATGAAGGAAGACTTGATGAGAAAACCGTTGATGTTTTAAACAGTCATTATGTGGTGGTGCCGAACGCTACATTTCAACGCCATTTATTCCGTAAGACAATGCAGGAAGAGGGCGAGACTGGTGCTGTAAATAATGTGTCAGTATCATTGTTAGTCCACATCTGAGGCCATGATGTGACAGTATCCAGCAGGACAAAATGGACTCCAAGTGGCATTGTATCCCTGGATCCATCCCTGGAGTGGCCCGGTGACCTTAAGCCTTCATTATTAAAGACCTCTGACATTTTTTGACCCAGATATAAAAATTAGGGATATTTAAATATTTACTTTTTTTTTAAATCAAAAAATGACAAACAGTTAATGCTCGTTGAAAAAAAAAAACAAATTGAAAGCATATGAAGTGTTGAGGCACAAACTTCTCTCAGCAAAGTCAGGGACCCCACCAGCTCTCCCTGGAGCAGAGCTGTGGGCTGGAAGTCAAATACATCCAGCTCCCGAAGATAGGCGCAAAAAAGAATGACGTCACTTGCTGCCTTCAGTGATGGGCCTGTCCTCACAGCTAAGCTAAGCTCCTCAGCTTTACACTGATGCATTCTTTTGATTTTACACTCATAGTCATAGAGTGATACAGTGTGGGAACAGGCCCTTCAGCCAAACTTGCCCACACCGGCCAACATGTCCCAGCTACACTAGTCCCACCTGCCCGCATTTGGTTCATATCCCTCCAAACCTGTGCTATCCATGTACTTGTCTAACCATTTCTTAAACGTTGGGGTAGTCCCAGCATCCACTACCTCCTCTGGCAGCTTGTTCCATACACCCACCACCCTTTGTGTGAAAAAGTTACCCCTCAGATTCCTATTAAATCTTTTCCCCTTCACCTTGAACCTATGTCCTCTGGTCCTCGATTCCCCTACTGTGGGCAAGAGACTCTGTGCATCTACCTGATATATTCCTCTCGTGAATTTATTCAATGAATAAACCAATAATCCACATCAATCAAGGTCTGCACTCTTAGGGTTATATTCCCATTCAATCAGAAAGCAACAAAATGGACTGGGCTTTTTCTGTTCCTTTTCGAAACGAGCTCTGCCCTCTCCTCCAACACTTGCAGCTCGGCTACTGGCAAAAGTAATTCTAACGCTACCATGGTTACCAGAAGCAAATTGTAAGTTGTAAACACCTTTCAGTGCCGAGCTGGGTCTGATAGCAGGGAACCTCCTTATATAAAATAAAAAGATTATTTTCAGAAGTTATTACAAGGAGTTGTGTGAAAGGACCCTTGACACGGAGAGAGAACGTCTCTTCAAGCCTGTTCTACTATGCAGTTAGATGCTGGGCTGCTTCTTCACTCCATCCAAACTCCATCAGCTCAGCATCATAATAATATCTTTAGTATCAAAAAAATATACATTTTCAATTGATCTCATCACCTTTCTTGTGGTATAGGGTGGGAAGAGAGAGGGTTCCTGATTCCCACCACTGTTCCATTTATGGAGCCTACCAGTTACTGGTGCTGATCATAGAATAGGTGCTGATCAGATTGCTTGACACAGTGTCTGTTAATTAATATCCTGTTTCTTTTCACAATGAAGTAATTATATTTATTCCTGTCCCTTATTCTGGTCCCTTCACCATCTGTAGTTAAGCAGAATTTAGACAAGTCTTTGCTCCTCCCAAATGGTACATTATTTAGCAATGTGAATGTGAAGGGTCTTCCACTGTAAGGAGAATATCTGTGCCACAGGGCAGAAGATAGACACTAAATGCTGCTAGACTAAAAAGCTGGGGAAACTCTGCGGGTGAGGCAGCGTCTATGGAGCGAAGGAACAGGCGACGTTTTGGGTCGAGACCTTTCTTCAGACTGGATTCAGGAGAGAAGAGGGAATCTGAAGAAGGGTCTCGACCCGAAACGTCGCCTATTCCTTCGCTCCAAAGATGCTGCCTCACCCGCTGAGTTTCTCCATCTTTTTTGTCTACTTTTGATTTTTCCAGCATCTGCAGTTCTTTCTTAAACATTAAATTCTGGGGTAACTCAGCGGGACAGGCAGCATCTCTGGAGAGAAGAAATGGGTGACATTTCGGGTCGAGACCCTTCTTCAGGCTTCAGCACAGGGCAGTGGATACAACCCAGTTCTCTAATTCTCAAGTAGAGGTTTTGATAGCGGAGCATAACCATGGAAAGACAGCTGGCAGAAACTAGCAGCAATTCACATCTAATGTACTGCATTCCTGTTTACGTTGAGAATGGAAAGTGGAATAATTTTCATCGTCAGCTTTTGGGCAGAAAATGCCACCAGATGGAGTCGGGAATTACACAGGGCACAACACACACAATGATATCACCTAAGACAGACACGAAATGCTGGAGTAACTCAGCGGGACAGGCAGCATCTAAGTATGCACTGGATTTCAAAACATCTCCATCAGTCCTATTCCACCACGTATTTTTCCTGCAATCTATTTTCTCTCATACGTTGATCAATTCCACCCCAATTCTCCTAACTCAGCTGCAGTAGGAGGAAGATATTAATTATCGCCCTCATGCCTTTGGCATGTGGGAGGAACACTTATGGTCACAGGGAGAACATGCAAAGCTCACAAAGTTCATGAGTAACGTTTCGGGTCAAGCCCCTTCTTCCGACAATGATATAACCTACCTGACACCTCCCTGTCTAGAGATGCAAACCACACTGGGCAGGCTCCATTTACATGCAACACCTACACAATCTTACTCTGCTTCATAATATCAAGTCATCATTGATGAAGAGAGGGGTCTGTGGGTCCAACTTGCATTCCAGTTTAATCTCAAGCTCCAAAGCTGTCTTTGTGAGCTTTGCATGTTCTCCCTGTGACCATGAGTGTTCCTCCCACATTCCAAAGGCATGAGGGTGATCATTAATGCATTGCTCCAACTGAGGGTGGGTTAGGAGAATTGGGGTGGATTGATCAACATATGAGAGAAAATAGATTGCAGGATAAATAAGTGATGGAATAGGACTGATGGAGATGTTTTGAAATCCAGTGCATACTTAGGCAAAAATGCTGTAGAAACTCAGCTGGTGAGGCAGCATCTATGGAGCGAAGGAAATAGGCAACGTTTTGGGCCAAAACTCTTCTTTAGACTGGTGGGGGGGGGGGGGGGGGGGCGAAGATATGAAGAGGAGGACCCAGAGGGCTGAGGGAGAGCTGAGAAGGGGAGGAGACAGCAAGGGCTACCGGAAATTGGAGAAGTCAATGTTGAAATCGCTGGGGTACAAACTGCCCAAGCGGAATATGATGTGTTGCTCCTCCAATTTCTAGTGGTACTCACTCTGGCAATGTGGGAGGCCCAGGACAGAAAGGTTGTATTCGGAATGGGAAGGGGGAGTTGAAGTGCTGAGCCACAGTGTATACTTGATGGGCCAAATATCATGTTGTGAGAGATACCAAAAAATAATCTATCAATGTAACATTTTAGAACTTGATCATAAGATGATATTTCACTATGTCTATGGAGATTAAGTTGGATTTAAGTTGGATAGATTTGTCTTATATTTTCTCAAGGAGAGATTAAGTTCAGTGCAGTTTGGTTTATTGTCAAATGTACCGAGGTACAGTGAACAGCTTTTGTTGCGTGCTAACCAGGCAGTGGAAAGATAATACCCGATTACAATCGAGCCATTCACAGTGTACAGATACATGATACAGGGAATAACATTTAGTGCAAGATAAAGTCCAATCAAAGATAGTCTGAGGTTCACCAATGAGGTAGATAGTAGTTCAGCGCTGCTCTCTAGTTGTGATAGGATGGTTCAGCTGCCTGATAACAGCTCGGAAGAAACTGTCACTGAATCTGGTGATGTGCGTTTTCACACTTCTGTACCTTTTGCCCAATGGGAGAGGAGAGAAGAGGGAGTAGCCAGGGTGCGACTCATCCTTGATTATGCTGCTGGCCTGGCCAAAGCAGCGTAAAGTGTAAATGGAATCAATGGAAGGGAGGTTGGTTTGTGTGATGGTCTGGGCTGCGTCCACAACTCGCTGCAATTTTGTGCGGTCTTAGAGGGAGCTCCAAACCATGCTGTGATGCATCCCAATAAAATGCTTTCTACGGCGCATCTGTAGAAGCTGGTGAGAGTTGTTGGGGACATGCCGAACATCCTCAGCCTTCCGAGGAACTAGAGGTGTTGGTGTGTTTTTTTGGTCGTATTGAGATGTTCTAATAAGCAAAACAAGTTGGTAAATAGAAATGATTCTTTTAGCAGTGAATCCCAAACTAGGTGCACCACTTTGCAATTGGGGTGATTCTGGGATGATGTTAGGAAGATCTCTTCACAGATGAAGTTGAGACAATGGAAAATGCCGAAAATGAAGTAATCTAATGTTAGACAAGAGGTATTGAAAGGGCTTGACAGTGGAGAGACTGAGAAAATGTTTCCCTTTACGGATGTTCAACCACGGAGGATAACTTCAAAGTAATGCATCAACTATTTACAGCAAGATGAAGAGGATTTTCCTTCTCTCAAGGGATTATCAATCTTTGAGGTTTCACCATCGCAGAGAGTTATGAATGCTGAGTCATTGTATACTAAGGAGGGGAGAGAACTGAGGGAGGGAAAGGAACTGAGGAGGGGGGGAAGGGGGACCATTGGGGCAAAAAAAGGGGCACTTTGTAACTTTGTCAGAACCCTATTCATGGTGACTTTGCATGCCTCGGTATGCAACGCGATGCATCTCACTGTGGCTTGTCACATGTAACAATAAAAGTATAAAATCTAATCTAATCTATATGGCCAATTCCAGGTCGTACAATTTAAGGGCCTGTCCCACTTGCGTGATTTGGTCGGTGACTTCCCGGCACCTGTCATAGTCGCAGCAGGTCACGGATTTTCAACATTTTGAACATTTTCGGTGATCTGCTGCGACTGTGACGGGTGCCGGCAAGTCGCCAAAAAAATTGCGTAAGTGTGACAGGCCCTTTAGGAATTTTCTTCACTCTATATCTATTGCATTGATTTTATCTCAATTTATATTAGGGTGATAGAAATGCTCCACTATTACAAGTATGGTTTTGCACATGTCAGAAACCTGTCTCCAAATTTGCTCTTCTACCTCCCTAGTACAATTAGGAGATCAATAGTACAATCACAAGAGGGTTGCATGCTCATTAACTCAATCCATGCAACATCACTTCACAGTCACGATAATTTATTTAATCAAAGTTGCCACCCCCTTGTTTTTCATTCCCCCCGATTATCTCATCATGAGATGAATCATGAGATCAAGAGAGGACGAGATTGGGTAGATGCACCGAGTCATTTACACAGAGTAGGGGAATCAAGGACCATAGGTTCAAGGTGAAGGGGAGAAGATTTAATAGGAATCCGATGGGTAACTTTTTCACACAGAGGGTGGTGGGTGTATGGAACAAGCTGCCAGAGGAGGTAGTTGAGGCTGGGACTATCCCAACGTTTAAGAAACAGTTGGACAGGTACATGGATAGGACAGGTTTGAGGGTTATGGACCAAGCGCAGGCAAGTCGGACGAGGGTAGCTGGGATATTGTTGGTTGGTGTGGGCAAGTTGGGCCGAAGGGCCTGTCTCCACACTGTATCACTCTATGTGAAAACCATACAACAAGGAACGCTGGGCTGCTCATTTTAAGTCCATTTTCAGTAACCACTCATCATCATACTTCGGCATGTCTGGCAGTGCAGTCAGCTTATTTACATTACATGCCATTCAGCACACCATTGCATGCCTATTTTCAATCATTATTCTACATTCAAAATTCCCTTATTAATCTGCAGTTTGCTTAATCAGAATATAGTGTTAACTGTGAACTGGATAAATACAGTAGATGTAGAGTTCCTGAAGGCAGCTTCCAATTATGCATACACACACACATGAGTGTTGTAGTTCCCTGATTGTTAAAAGTATATTGACTTTCTATAGAGGAATGTGTAGGAAGGAATTGCAGGTTTACACAGAAGATAGACGCAAAATTCTGGAGTAATAGTCCCACTGTACGAGTTTATTCTAGAGCTCTCCCGAGTTTAAAAAAAATCAAACTCGTGATAAGCACATAGAATGAATGTAGCGGGTACATCGGAGCTCGGGGACGTCTCTCAGCGGCTTGTAACGCTAACGGCAGGTACTCGGGAAACGCGATAAGCTCGGGAAGACTCGTGAAGATTTTTCAACATGTTGAAAATTGTCCACGAGAGCCCCGAGTACCTGCGAACAGCCATTACCGTAAATCTCCGACTTCAAATCAGGGCAAACTCGGGAGAACTCTTTGAATGAACTCGTACAGTGGGACAGGGCTTTTACTCAGCGGGACGTTTCAGGTCAAGTCTGAAGAAGGGTCTGGAACCGAAATGTCCCACGATCCTTCTCTCCAGAGATGCTGCCTGTCCCGCTGAGTTACTCAAGCATATCGTGTCAATCTTTTACATAGAAGAACGTTGAACATTGCACATGGATAGTTGTCATATTGTTTACGGAGTGCCGAATTTGATTTTACTTCGGAGTCACGTGAGTGACTACGTGAAGACCCCGCCAGCACGCATGCGCGACATATTGTCGTACGCATGCGGAAGCGACGGTCGGGAGGAGCGGGGCTCCTCCAGCGCAAGTTAAATAGCTTGCGCCAGGTAAGTCTCACCGGAGGAGTGAGTCGACGACAGCGATGGAAGCAAGAAAATCAAAAAGAGCCGCGGCAAAAACAGCTGCAAAGGATAGCAGCCAGCAGAGAGCCGCCTCTCCAGAGCTACAGGTTCTGCCTGCAGCTCCCGACTTTTCGCCCTTTGGGACCGTTGGTACTCCACGGTCGGGCGGGAAAACCACCCGGAAGTCGGCCGGGGCCGACTCAGCGGAGTCCGGTCCCGAGGACACCCCGTTCGCGGACAGCGACGGAGGTCGTCTTGCCCGCATGGAGCGGATGATGGAGCAGCTGCTCCAACGTGACCTGCTAATGCAGGGGCAGGATCACAGTAGGCCTACTAGCAGGCCCACGGCAGGTTCCTACCGGGGACTGCCTAATGTCTCCCCCTCTATACAGGGTAGCATTGAGGGTCAGAACTGGGCTGACCCAGAAGAAGGGGAGCTGGCTGAATCACCGACCGTGTCAGGGGTGTGTGAAGGCTACATGGATGTGGTGAACAAGCATGCCATGCCCGAACCGAAGGGCTTACCCATCCACCCCAAACTGGCTGCCAGTATTAACTATATGGCAACAAACCAGCTGCAGGAACAGGCCATAAATGCTACGGCAGATAAATACATGGCACCAGCAAACTGCAGTTCATTGAATGTCCCTGCAGTAAACAACCCTATATGGGGGAATATGAGCCCATCGAGCAGAGGACAGGAGATAAAACTTCAGAGGATCCTGAAGCTCCTAACCGCGGGAATTACGGCAGTGGCAAGAACTGCAGTGGGTGTGGATATGCCGGAGGAATTACAAGATGCATTGGCTCTGCTGTGTAGCACTCAGTACGAGATTAACAACTTTAGAAAAAGCATCATAAAGCCGGCGCTTAACCCCAAGTTTGCGGGGTTGTGTAAGCCTGGGAAGACAGCCTCCTAGCCTGCTGTTCGTGGAAGATCTCCCTAAGCAGGTTAAAGACCTGGATGAGGAGGCAAAGGCTTTGGGCCTTATAAAGATACCTGGCTTCCCTAAACCCCACTACCCGCAAAGACAGCACCCCTACACATCCACCAGGCAGAGTTACCATTCCAGGTCTGCAGGTGGTGAAAGCTCGAAGGCCGGCAATCCTGCACAAAGGTCTTTTTTAGGCCATGGCCCAGGCCGGCCTTCTTGGAAGATGCGCCACTCCCAGAACACCCCCAACCAGCCAAGGAAGCAAGGGCAGAGACCTCAACACCGGCAGTAACCATGGAGGTAGGTGGGTCTGGAGTCCCCAGAAACACATCTTGTCTAAATTCACTGTATGTGGGGGGCAGGTTGCACTTGTTCTACGAGAATTGGCTCACTGTTACCTCTGATCCTTATATACTCAGGAGTATTCAGGGCTACGAAATTGAATTTATTCACGAACTCCCTACTCCGGTTCAGCATGTCCCTAGCCGGAAATTTATCCTTTCTCAACAAGAGAAGGCAGCAGGACATGCTGAGCTTTTTAGGTTAATAGAGAAAGGAGTAGTGGAGAAAGCCACCAAAGAACCCCGGGAGTTCGTGTCCAATATATTCACCAAAAATAAAAAAGACGGCGGTTGCCGCATCATTATTGACTTAACTGAACTGAATACTTCTGTACAGTATATTCATTTCAAAATGGACACCTTCGACACTGCTATACAGTTAATAGGTCATGGGTACTACATGGCATGCATTGATCTCAAGGATGCATATTATTCAGTACCCATACACAAGGATCATAGGAAATACTTAAAATTTATCTGGATGGGACAATTATGGCAATACAAAGCCTTGCCCAATGGGTTATCATCAGCACCCAGATTGTTTACCAAGATATTGAAACCAGCTTTGGCCTGTTTAAGGAAACAGAACCATACTGTTATGGCTTATCTAGACGACATCCTCATTGTGGGGGAAAATTTGGAAACGGCCACTTTGGCGGTAACAGCCACTAAACAGCTTTTTCAGAAGCTGGGTTTCATTATACATCCAGATAAATCTATATTGGAACCCTCTACTACCATGAAGTACTTGGGGTTCATCATTGACTCTGGGCAAATGTCTATCACGTTGCCACCAAGCAAGGTGGAGGACCTGTTAGAGGCTTGCAGGAGCCTCTTTGGCACTAAGGATCCATCCATTCGACAGGTGGCCAGGGTGATTGGAAAGATAGTAGCTGCATTCCCTGGAGCACAATTTGGGCCTTTACATTACCAAAACTTACAAAGAGCAAAAATTACAGCGCTCAAAAATCATGCTGGCCATTTTGATAGGCCCATGACAATACCGGAGAAGGCAAAAGCCGAATTATATTGGTGGATGGGCAATGCCCAAAACTGCTCTAAACCAATCACTATCATCAATCCCTCGGTCACCTTACAAACAGATGCCAGTGCCAAAGGGTGGGGAGCTACTAACACTACCTCTAGTTGTGGAGGTAGATGGAGTGCACAGGAGTTAACCCATTTCAAAAATTTGGGGATTAACTATTCGGAAATGCTGGCAGCATTTCACGGCCTTAGAGCATACTGCACTAATATGCACAAAGTCCATATAAGGATACAAATTGACAACACCACGGTGGTAGCCTATATTAACCACATGGGCGGTATTAAGTCGATATCATGTGATGAATTGGCAAACAATATCTGGCACTGGTGTCTGCAAAGAGAAATCTGGATATCAGCTACTTACCTTCCAGGGAAGCTAAACACAGTGGCAGACACCAGATCACGTAAATTCAACGACAACATAGAATGGATGTTGGATCGGAGTGTGTTTACAGATATTGTAGAACAGTATGGAACACCAGATATCGACCTTTTCGCATCCAGGCTTAATCACCAACTACCAACATATGTTGCTTGGGAACCAGACCCGGGGGCAGTAGCGATGGATGCATTCTCGCTACATTGGGGAGATCTATTTTGCTATGCATTTCCCCCTTTCTGCCTCATCAGTCGGGTCTTGCAGAAAATTAAGCAAGACTCCGCATCGGGAATTTTGGTGGTGCCCGACTGGCCTACCCAACCATGGTTCCCTATGGTACGGAAGATGGCCACAGAACCCTGCATCAGGGTGAACAAAAGACCAAGTCTGCTCATTCACCCTGTTACAGGGGAACATCACCCATGTCATGATCGCATGGATCTATTGATTTGCAGATTTTAAAACGGTCACTTCACGGATACGGACTCTCCAACAGGACCATTGACACCATCACAGCAGCCTGCAGAGAGTCCACAAGGAAGCAGTATCTGACCTACATCAGAAAATGGGAAGGATTCTGCGTCTCAGCCAACACCACTTATGAAACCGCCACTATTACGGAAGTGCTGGAATTTTTGGCTACCCTTCATTTCGATGAGGGTTTGAGTTACAGTGCCATCAACTGTGCCAGGAGTGCCCTATCATCCTACCTGGGCCAGGGAAGTGACCAATTGGGCATTGGATCACATCCCCTAGTGTCCAAATTTATGAGGGGAATATTCAATTCCAATCCCCCCAGGCCTAGATACAGCCATACTTGGGATATCAGCACAGTTTTGACTATGCTACGAGGATGGACGCCTATCACGGGACTCCCTTTGGCAAAACTCACGTACAAAATGGTCATGATTATGGCACTTATCACGGCACAACGGGTCCAGTCCCTGCACAAACTCAATTTGGATGCAATGACCTCCACCAGTGATAAAGTCACTTTTTATGTGCAGGGACTATTGAAACAAGATCGTCCCGGAGTGTCTGGTCATACATTAGAGTTTCTGGCTTACCCAACAGATTCTCGCCTTTGTATCGTTACATTAATCTCACGATACATCTCAGTTACTAAAAATCTAAGGGGCACGGAGACAGCATTGCTCATCAGTCACAAGAAACCCCATCATAGAGTCACGGTGCAAACCATTTCCAGATGGTTAAGGGTGGTATTGGATGCGGCGGGGGTGGATACTAACATTTATAAATCTCACTCCACCAGGGCAGCATCCACCTCGGCGGCTAGAAGGATGGAAGTACCTTTGGATCACATCCTGGCCACAGCGGGTTGGAGGAACGAAAAGACCTTCCACCGCTTTTACTTTAAACCCGTGACCTCCCCTGATACTTTTGCAGGGAGGATTTTAAGTACTGCCAGATAGTACCCTTTTGGGACTATATTGTTTGGTATGAATAAATACCTGTTTTTGTTTTTCGGCCAGTGTCTTGTCTGAATTACGTTCATCCTCTTATCCCAACTTTAGCGGTGTGTGAGCATGGAGCTTCCAGGGCATGAAATCACAGAGCTTTGAAATCTTCACGTAGTCACTCACGTGACTCCGAAGTAAAATAGTAAGATTAAACAAGAACTTACCAGTTTGAAGTTTGATCTTTATTTTATGAGGAGTTACGATGAGGGATTACGTGCCCTCCGCTCCCAACCCTCTATTATAAAGATCACCTGGTATGGAAGTTCTCTTTTTTATCTTACTATATTAGTCATTGTGACTGTTTGTTCTGTAATTTCACACCACTGCTTTGAAGAATGTCGCGCATGCGTGCTGGCGGGGTCTTCACGTAATCCCTCATCGTAACTCCTCATAAAATAAAGATCAAACTTCAAACTGGTAAGTTCTTGTTTAATCTTACTATTAACTGCTAATGAGAAAAAAGCAAGATAAGACAAACACAATGACCAAGGCAGGTTGTGTAGAGACAAAGAGAAATATAAAGAGGAAGCAAAGAAAGAAGACACTGATGACTCGTGCTAACCCATTTTATTCCATATGATGTCAGGTCAACAAACTGCTCAGGGTGGAATATCACAGCCCAACATCTGTTTCAGTCTGGTGGAGGCTCCTTAAATACAACTGTGAAAATGCTAGCAGTAAAGGCAGGGACACACTCTGAAGAAAATACCAATCTCCTGAGGTGCGATAGTGCTAAAAATAAAAGGGAAATAGAGCAGAATGTACAAATGTAGTTCAGTCCCCAAGTAAAAGTCGTAAAGGTGGTTATATTTATATTTTTATTATAGATTGGTATTGCCCACATCCAAATTGGAATCAGATCCAAAATGATCACAGTATAATTCTGAAGGTAGATGATAAAGTACTATCACTCACAAGAGCCAGAATTATACTGTTTAAGAAAGAACTGCAGATGTTGGAAAAATCGAAGGTAGTCAAAAATGTTGGAGAAACTCAGCGGGTGAGCATCTATGGAGCAAAGGAATAGGTGACATTTCGGGTCAAGACCCTTCTTCAGCCTCACCCGCTGAGTTTCTCGAGCAGTTTTGTCTACCTTCGATTTTTCCAACATCTGCAGTTCTTTCTTAAACAGTATAATTCTGGCTCCTGTGAGTGATAGTACTTTATCATCTTCATTTGCAGGAACAAGGACTACACATGTTTGAAGAGAAAGTTTCTATGATATTTATGAGTGTCAATATTTTTTAACAGAATAGAGCAAAAATGTAATTTTATACATAAGATCCACGAAGGGTGCCACTGGTGTATATTCAATCCATGATTAAAATTAAAAACTATTGCAAGGCTTTGCGACTCTAATAAATGCAATCAGGGCGCAATTATTGACGATAAATTAATCAGATAAAATAATCAACAGCAATAGAGTACGTAACTGTACTAAAAATTAAATGAGCATGTTTTATTTGGGAATCGTGTTTACTTCTGCTCGGATGAATCAATAAGAGACTGCCCTCCATTAATCAGCAGCCAGTTAGATTTTGCAGCATCAATACCATTGGAAACCTAAGGGATTCTGAGCATAAGCCTGAAAGCAGATGTCCCAGAGCCATACACAGACTTTATGAACAGACAAAACAGACGGTGATCCAGTTTAAGGAAAGTGCTGCTGCTTTTCAGTCATTTTGTAAAATAGCCAAAATCACATCAATTAAAAATCTGACTAACAGATAATGAATGCAGATGGAAGTAAGCTTTTGAATCTCCATTGACAACACATGTTTACTTGCGATTGTCTCAATGAACAAAACTGCTAAAATATCGGTGGCACTACTGGAACGTGAAAATCAACTCGGGAAAGAATGTTCAAGTGATATGGAGCTCTTTTGTTCACATTTATGATCAACTAGCGCATGTTGCAAACATTGGTCCAAATAAATCAGGTGGCATAATGTGCCAGATACAGGTGCTGGTAGAATTGGCTCATGCCCATCACCTGCTGTGTGGAATCAGGAGCTCACTTTATCTTCTGGGCTGGAGGTCAAACATCCATTTCATACCAGTTTAAAATATGCCCCAGGCTGGTTTCATGAGGTCATAAGGTCATATGTAATAGGAGAAGAATTAGGCCATTCAGCCCATCAAGTCTACTCCGCCATTCAATCATGGCTGATCTATCTCTCCCTCTTAACTCCATTTTCCTGCCTTCTCCCCATAGCCCCTGACACCCGTACTAATCAAGAATCTACTATCTTTGTTTTAAAAATATCCATTGACTTGGCCTCCACAGCCCTCTGTGGCAAAGATTTCCACAGATTCACCACCCTCCGACTAAAGAAATTCCTTCTCAGCTCCTTTCTAAAGGAATGTCCTTTAATCCTGAGGCTATGACCTCTTGTCCTAAACTCTCCCACTTGTGGAAACATCCTCTCCACATCCAATTCCTCCAAACCTTTCGGTATGTTTCAATGAGGTCCCCTCTCATTTTTCTTTTTTTTTTTTTAAATTATATTTTTTATTAGAAGTTAATTCATATTGATACATATTAAGACAATTTAAAATGTAAGAAAAAAAAGAGAAACAAAAGAATTTACTATTCATCTAATACATTCTTAATATTTATAAAATTTACAGTCATTCTTGTTTATACTTCTACATATTTTTTTTAATTATTTTTAATAAAGAAGGAAATTAATAGAAAGAAATAATAAAATAAATTAAAATAATAATAAAAATGGAAAATCAATAATATGAGTGGAGTTTTCAACATTCTATTCTACATTGGAGATATATCAGTGATCTATTATATATAATTCTTCATCCATTCCCCATCCATGTTTCAGTCAGGCCCTCGAACCGAGCCCATTTGTCCCTTTAGATAATCAATAAATGGAGACCATGTTCCTCTAAACTGATCTAGCCTGTCTGAGAGGACAAGTCTTAATCTTTCCAAATGAAGTGTCTCCTCTCATTTTTCTAACCTCCAGTGAGTACATGTTAATCTCTCATCACGCTCATCATAAGTTAACTCACTCATTCTTGTACCCTCTGAACCTTCTCGAGGGCCAGCACATCCTTCCTCAGATATGGTGTCCAAAGTTGCTCACAATACTCCAAATGTGGCCTGACCAGCGCCTTATAGAGCCTCAGCATTATATCCCTGTTTTTGTATACAATCCCTCTTAAAATAAATGCTAGCATTGCATTTGCTTTCTTTACTACCGATTCGACTTACAGATTAACATTTTGTGAATCCTGCATCAGTACTCCCAAGTCCCTTTGCACCTCCGATTTCTGGACTCCCCCCCCCACTTCTCTGCTCTGCCCACTCTCCCAACCTGTTCAAGTCCTTCTGCAGAGTACCTGATTTCTCTGCACTACCCCTACTCATCCACCTATTTTCGTACCATCCGCAAACTTGGCCACAAAGCCTTTAATCCGCTCATCCAAATCATCAATATACAATGTTAAGAGCAGCGGCCCCATCACCGACCCCTGCAGAACTCCGCTTGTCATTGGCAGCCCACTCTGGCTTCTCCCATCCAGTCAACCCACTATCCATGCTAAAATCTCATCTTCCTTAGCAGCCTCACGTGTGACACCTTATCAAAGTCTTTCTGAAAATCTAAGCAAACAACTACTGACTCACCTTTGACAATAGACAATAGCAGGAGGAGGCCATTCGGCCCTTCGAGCCAGCACCGCCATTCAATGTGATCATCCCCAATCAGTACCCCGTTCCTGCCTTTTCCCCATATCCCCTGACTCCCCTATTTTTAAGAGCCCTACCTAGCACTCTCTTGAAAGCATCCAGCGAACCGGCCTCCATCACCCTCTGAGGCAGAGAATTCCACAGACTCACAAGTCTCTGTGAGAAAAAGTGTTTCCTCGTCTCCGTTCTAAATGGCTTACTCCTTATTCTTAAACCGTGGCCCCTGGTTCTGGACTCCCCCAACATCGGGAACATGTTTCCTGCCTCTAGCGTGTCCAAGCCCTTAACAATCTTATATGTTTCAATGAGATCCCCTCTCATCCTTCTAAACTCCAGCTGCTCCATTCTCTCAGCATAGGACAGTCCCGCCATCCCGGGAATTAGCCTTGTAAACCTACGCTGCAGTCCCTCAATAGCAAGAATGTCCTTCCTCAAATTAGGGGCCAAAACTGCACACAATACTCCAGGTGTGGTCTCACTGGGGCTCTGTACAACTGGGGAAGGACATCTGTGCTCCTATATTCGATTCCTCTTGTTATAAAGGCCAACATGCCATTCGCTTTCTTCACTGCCTGCTGTACCTGCATGCTTGTCAGTCTTGCTACTTCTTCAAAGAATTCCAGCAGATTCATCAGGCAAGACCTCCCCTTCACAAAACCATGCTGACTTTGGCCTATTTTATCATGAACTTCTAAGTGCTCCTTAACCTCACCCTTTATAATGGACTCCAAAATCTTGCCAACCACTGAAGTCAGACTAACTGCCGACAGTTCCCACTTTTCTGCTTTGCTCCCTTCCTGTACAGCGAGGTAATGTTGGCAATTTCCCAATTGCCTGGAACCACTCCAGTGATTCTTGAAATATCACTATTAATGACTCCACAATCTCTAAAGCCACCTCTTTAAGAACCTTAGGGTGCTGTCCATCTGGTCCAGGTGACTTATGCACCTTCAGCCCTTTCAGCTTCCCAAGCACCTTCTCCTTAGTAATAACCACTCCACCACTTCACCTGCAGCCATTTAGAATTGCAAAATGAAACTATGCAAGAGCAGTCAATTAAAAAAATATCTGCAGTCTTTTTCACATGGAGCTTCTTGCAAATTTCCTTGAAGTGGAGTTTTAATATAGGTTTATTTTACATTTTCCCAAATGACTTTTATTCCCACCACTCTTTATGGGAATCACCAGTCCTCTTCAAGAAAGCTAGGATTAGAAAACTGAGGACAGAATTATTCAGAACCACCGTTAATTTCACATTTATTCGACCCATCCAGCAAAACACACTGGTTATGATAGATGAAATGCAGGAAATAAGACGACGAGCCTTAAAACAAAGTTGAAGGCTTGATGACCGAATGGAATCTTCCCAGAAATAAACAAAGACAAATAAATCTGCTCAGCAACAAGGGTCAACATTTCACATCATCAAAGTCTAACTTTTCTCCTCGGATACAAAGCCCATTCCCGGCACAGAATCCAGGAAACAACTCTGGGCCAGGTGAATTTCCTGCCCCACATCCCCATAGATTGGTTCGTTGACCTGCCACTAGCCAAGGCCATGCATCTTACCAGCATGATGGAAGCAATAAAAAGCCAGAAAATGCTCGAAAAGCTCAGCGGATCAGACAATGTCTGTGGAGAGGGGAGCTGGGCCAGATTATACTCAACCAGTATACTCAAGGACGGCATGGTGGTGCAGCGGTAGAGTTGCTGCCTTAAAACGCCAGAGACCCGGGTTCAAATCCGACTATGGGTGCTGCCTGTATGGAGTTTGAACATTCTCCCCGTGACCTGCATGGGTTTTCTCCGAGATCTTCGGTTTCATCCCACACTCCAAAGATGTACAGGTTTGTAGGTTCATTGGCTTGGTATAAAAAAGGGCCTAGTGTTCACCAAATAAAGCCAATTCACACAACAAACAGGTTAAAAGTTTGGTAAAACAAAACCTCCAGCAACTCTCGCAGTAAAAGTTGTTCATTCCTTTTAATGGATGTTTTTATTGGAGGATGGTCAGAAATGATGTCCATTAAATCAGTCATAGTCAGGTCAAGTCCAGATATTGTCGGACGGGTCTGAAACATAGAAACATCGAAATTAGGTGCAGGAGTAGGCCATTCGGCCCTTCGAGCCTGCACCGCCATTCAATATGATCATGGCTGATCATCCAACTCAGTATCCCGTACCTGCCTTCTCTCCATACCCTCTGATCCCCTTAGCCAAAAGCGCCACATCTAACTCCCTCTTAAATATAGCCAATGAACTGGCCTCAACTACCCTCTGTCGCAGAGAGTTCCACCACTCTCTGTGTGAAAAAAGTCCTTCTCATCTCGGTCCTAAAGGATTTCCCCCTTATCCTTAAGCTGTGACCCCATGTCCTGGACCTCCCCAACATCAGGAACAATCTTCCTGCATCTAGCCTGTCCAACCCCTTAAGAATTTTGTAAGTTTCTATAAGATCCCCTCTCAATCTCCTAAATTCTAGTGAGTATAAACTGAGTCTATGCAGTCTTTGTTCATAAGACAGTCCTGACATCCCAGGAATCAGTCTGGTGAACCTTCTCTGCACTCCCTCTATGGCAATAATGTCCTTCCTCAGATTTGGAGACCAGAACTGTACGCAATACTCCAGGTGTGGTCTCACCAAGACCCTATACAACTGAAGTAGAACCTCCCTGCTCCTATACTCAAATCCTTTTGCTATGAAAGCTAACATACCATTCGCTTTCTTCACTGCCTGCTGCACCTGCATGCCTACTTTCAATGACTGGTGTACCATGACACCCAGGTCGCGCTGCATCTCCCCTTTTCCTAATTGGCCACCATTTAGATAATACAAGAAGGGTCTCGACCCGAAACGTCACCCATTCCTTCTCTCCAGAGATGATGCCTGTCCCACTGAGTTACTCCAGCTTTTTTTGTCTGTCTTAAGGACAGTGAGGTGCAGGCACAATAAAATTCTTACCTGTTGCAGCATCATCAACATGGACTCAGACAACACAGAAAAACAAAAACTATACATAAATTACACATAAATTCTGCAAGCCAAGAAAAGAAAAATGCAAGGCACACAAAACATAACTAGAAAACAAGTGTATGGTCGTGCAAGATGAGGCCTATTGTGTTTCATTGTCATTGTAGAACTTGTATTGTGCTAATTGGATCAAGAAACCGATGGTCGTAGGAAAGTAGCATTTTGTGGACCGTTTCTGTGGGACTTCAGGCTTTTGTATCTCCTGTCCAACAGTCGCATTGAGAAGACGATCCTTGATGATTGATGCTGCTTTCTTGAGGCAATTCATGATGTCAATGTTTTTGATGATGGAGAGGGCTGTACCTGTGATGGACCAGACAGAGTTCACCGCTCTCTACCGCCTCCTGTGGTACCAGGATGTACCAGGCCATGGTACAACCAGCAGACACTGTACACTGATTCTACGCAAGTTTGCCAGAGTATTTCATGACATGTTTCAAGAGAGAGTTAGATTTAGCTCTTCGGGCTAAAGGAATCAAGGGATATGGGGGAAAAGGGGAACAGGGTACTGATTTTAGATGATCAGCCATGATCATATTAAATGGTAGTGCTGGCTCAAGGGGCTGAATAGGCTACTCCTGCACCTATTTTTCTATGTTTCAATGCTGAATTCCCTTAAAGTTCCAATAAAGTAGAGGTGCGGGTACTCCTTCATGATTACATCAATGGGCTTGGCCAAGAACATCTGAGGTGTCAATGCTCAGGAATTCAAAACTGCAATGTCTCTGACCCACTAATGAAAACTGCCAGTTGATCGCCTGACTTACCCTCCTGAGATCAATGATTAGTTATTTGGTTTTGTTGGTGTTGAGCAAGAGGTTGTGTGTCGGTTTGTTCAGGTCAGGTCGGGGGGAGATCCCTCCGCCACGGGTACCATGTAATCCCGTGCTACCTGCTCCATGGTCGGATAGACGGCGACTAAACCGTTTGCCCCACCTGGTTTGCCAGGTGAGGAGGGGGCTGTGGACCCCCAGCAGGACCAAAAACAAAACCTAGCATAGGGCGGATGAGCTTCTAGCGAGCCAACGGCCATCCACACTTCAGTAGAAGTTGCGATCACTGACGTACATGGCATTGTAAGGAATGATGACAAAGCACACACACCAAAATCCTATACTTCCAGCGGAGGAAGCGCGCAGGAACTGGAGGACAGAGATGAGTGGCGCGTCCGTCACCGTTCCCATCGGCAACCAGCACCACTGCGTCTGCCGCTAATGTTTTCAATGATGATGAATGAATTGTGCGTAGGAAGGAACTGCAGATGCTGGCTTAAACCAAAGATAGACGCAAAGTGCTGGAGTAACTCGGTGGGGCTGGCAGCATCTCTGGCGAGAAGGAATGGGTGATGTTTCACTTCGAGACCCTTCTTCTGGGTCTGGATGACATTTCGGGGTGAGACGCTTCTTCAGTCTAAAGAAGGGTCTCGACGTGAAACGTCACGCATTCCTTCTCTCCAGAAATGCTGCCTGTCCCGCCGAGTTACTCCAACTTTTTGTGTCTGTCTCCACTCCAGCAGGTTGTCTACCACTCTCCTGAATGAGGAGAACAACAGCATGATTCAGCCAACAACAGTGGTGTTGGCAAGATCGCAGTCAGAACACCAGGCTTGTTTGAGAGGAATATTTGAGAAGCACTGCCATGTCATGCTTTAAAAGCAGCCATCTTCAATCTTTATTATGAAAAATAGATCTCTCATACCTTTTGTGTCGCAACCATTATCCATTGTGCGGTTGCTAGGTTGCAGCTGTTCGCTGGCATCCATCCACAAGCTGCATTCTGCGTGTTTGACCCAATGTGAGAGAAGTCTATTAAAATTATATAAAGGGCCTCACCTAAAAAACATACAGTCGCAGTTCCCTGCGCTGTTTGCGTTCTGTTCACTGTAACCCGACTTGTAAAAATAAGACACGGACTTAAATATAAGTCGCCCAATTATAGGAAGGATGTCAACAAAATAGAGAGGGTACAGAGGAGATTTACTAGAATGTTGCCTGGGTTTCAACAGCTAAGTTACAGAGATAGGTTAAATAAGTTAGGTCTTTATTCTCTGGAGCGCAGAAGGTTAAGGGGGGACTTGATAGAGGTCTTTAAAATGATGAGAGGGATAGACAGAGTTGATGTGGACAAGCTTTTCCCTTTGAGAATAGGGAAGTTTCAAACAAGAGGACATGACTTTAGAATTAAGGGACAGAGGTTTAGGGGTAACATGAGGGGGAACTTCTTTACTCAGAGAGTGGTAGCGGTGTGGAATGAGCTTCCAGTGGAAGTGGTGGCGGCAGGTTCGTTGGTATCATTTAAAAATAAATTGGATAGGCATATGGATGAGAAGGGTATGGAGGGTTATGGTATGAGTGCAGGCAGGTGGGACTAAGGGAAAAAAGTTGTTCGGCACGGACGTGAAGGGCCGAGATGGCCTGTTTCCGCGCTTTAATTGTTATATGGTTATATGGTTAAATAGGGCCTTTCACAATCTTTAGGATTAAGAATTGTCAAATAAAAGCATGACAAAAGCTAGATCCTGGATTTTTTAGGAGTTGAATGAGAGATAAATATTGGTCAGGTCACTGGGTGGATGTTTAGTCTGCTCTGAAACAACATTATTCACAACCACCTGAGGGGACCAACAAGTTTGCACTGATTTCAATGAGTTGAACCTTCTGTAGTGGCCATTTAGCTTAGTATGTTATAACTATGTTTAAGAAGGAACTGCAGATGCTGGAAAATCGAAGGTAGACAAAAATGCTGGAGAAACTCAGCGGATGCGGCAGCATCTATGGATCGAAGGAGATAGGCAACGTTTCGGGCCGAAACCCTTCTTCATAACTATAACCAGTTACCTTAAAATTGTATCTGCCTGTAATTATGTGGGTGGGATTGATACCTAGTCTGAGGCGTGTTTGCGGCTGGGATTCTGGTGCAGACGCCCTGGTAGTTTGAGTTTCGTTTGAAGAAGTGTTTGTGGGAGAGGTCACAGCTTTCCACCATGCACGAGTTTGATCACGAGTAAGATTAAAATGTACTTATACAAGAAGAAGTTTGGATGAATATCTTACTGTTTTTACTACTACAATAAAGAAACTCTTTATTAAGAGACTGTGTTTGAAAGATTGATCTGTGGACGGCGTGGAGAGCTCGTGAGTACGTTTCGATTATCTCCTGAATCCCTGTCTTCAATCATTGTGACTAAAGGAAAGATTGCTTGAACGATATGAAAATCTGTCACTGTGCCTTCAGTGGGAAGCACCACCGGTTGACGCCACGATTTTATCAACTCAAGATTAATTTTGAGGCGTACTTTCATTCCTTCTTGGGAACGCTTGGCACCAACATGGAAACATATCAAGTTTTGTGTAGTAGGAAGGAACTGCAGATGCTGATTTAAATCGAACATCACCATCTCCCTGGAGCAAAGCTGCGGGTTGGAAGTCAAATACAACCAGCTCCCGAAGATAGGCACAAAATACTGGAGTAACTCAGCGGGACAGGCAGCGTCTCTGGAGGGAAGGAATGGGTGGCGTTTCACGTTGAGACCCATCTTTAGACTGTTTTGTGTAGAATGCTTTCCAATAGGGGAAACTAATGCACATGATCAGGTCACCATTTAAAAAAGAGGACACATCCACACCCAATTGAAATCTGTTGTTACACAGACGGTGTTACCAGTAATGCAAGTTCCAATTCCATTATCTCTCCATTGAATTTTACGTCTTGTAACATCAATTTTAAACAACAGTTAATGAGCTCTACGAAACTTTAGCTTCATTACCTGTTTCAACATAAATTGAATGTTCCCTGGTGCTATATATTTAACATTAAGAATTTAGCATGCTTCTGAACCTTCTGAATTCTGTAGTGGGCGGGGCAGTACTCTGTAAATCGCCAACTTGGACAATTTTACATTTTATACCAAGCCAATTAACCTACAAACCTGTACGTCTTTGGAGTGTGGGAGGAAACCGAAGATTTCGGAGGAAACCCACGCAGATGACGGGGAGAACGTACAAACTCCATACAGAGAGCACCCGTAGTCGGGATCGAACCCGGTCTCCGGTGCTGCATTTTGCTGTAAGGCAGCAACTCTACCGCTGCGCCTCCGTGACCGCTGTGGCAAAATAACGATGAGACAACAAGATGGGCACAAAACGGTGGAGTAACTCAGCTGGACCGGCAGCATCTCTGGAGAGAAGGAGTGGGTGGTGTTTCGGGGTCGAGTCTCTTCTTCAGACGATGATACAATCTATTTGCATCATTGCTATATAAACTTACTCATCGATCCCCTGCTTACACTGCGGATGTACAAACAATGTAAGCATGGACTGAGTTCTGTGTTCTATATCCAAACATCTCCCCAGACCGGAGGTGGGAACACTAACGCCTCCACAACAAACTGACACCTATGGAACAAGCAGACTAGCAGAGTAGCAAGACTGAAGTCTATATTTCCCCATTTAATGGCAATCAACGATACATATATAACTGTGTACGCGGGCAATGCTGTGCCAAGATGCCCACTTGTCTGCCAGCCTGTTTCTACCAAGTAAGAAGGTGGTGATCAGCCATCTTCCTGAACTGACGCATTCCAGGTGGTATTCCCATAAGGAAGGGGGAGCCTGGAGCGGGACCCATTGATGACGAAGGCTCAGCAATATATTTGTAGGTCAGGATGATGTGCAACTTGAAAGTGAACAAGCCTTTGGTGCCTTTGCAAACCTGATTGCAAATGTTGAGGATGTGGATCTAAATGGAACACCCTCCTCCACTTAGTTGTTTAATCGTTCAGATGAGATAGGACGATGGAGTGATCCGATCCATTGGTTGTGAAAACATTTAGCTCTGTCCATTGCCCATTGGTTTTGTTGTGTAGGGCACATATATTCTTTTGAAGCAGCGTCACCAGATTGGCACCTTGTTCTGCTGTAAGGCTAGTGCTGCTTCTGCCACACCCTGCTGCTCTCCCCAGTGCACCAGCATCAATCATTTGTTTACTCTTTAGTTTAGAGAGGAAACAGGCCCTTCGGCCCACCGAGTCCACACCGACTAGCCATTAACCCCACACATTAACGTTATCTGACACACACTAGGGACAATTTACACTTATGCCAAGCTAATTAGCCAACAATGACTTTGGAGTGTAGGAGAAAACTGAAGATCTCGGATAAAACCCACGCAGGTCACGGGGAGAACGTACAAACTCCGTACAGCCAGCACCCGTAGTCAGGATCGAACCCAGGGCCCTGGCACCGGCAAAAATGCTTAATTTTTGCCATGAACGTTTCAGGTCTCTTGCCGCATTCATCAGTGTAACATTTCCAAGTAATTAGGCCTTTTAATAGGTATATTTTCGAACAAGAATTCTTGTCTTTCTAATGACAAAACACTAATAGATTTTCCATTCCCGTTCGACATCAACTTCCTATTAACATTTCATATGCAAATTTGGAAAACAGGTTAGGCAATAAATAACCTTAAAAGGAGTATGCTTCACGGATAATGAAATAGTACAATCAGTTCAATCAATCGTCTGTCCTGCCACTAACAAGATTTTATTACATTTCAAGAACTTCCTGCAAAGTTCAATCAAATACGATCTTTCCAGAATTAGTGATATATTTAACTATGCTTTCATCCCCATGTGATTAGCCCGCACTGAAATACATCACTCCTGTCTGCACATGAGAGGATTTCTAATACACTGAGAATAACTTCACAAACCGCTTCAAAGAAAGCTATTTAGTTCCTTATTAGTACATTAGTATTTGAAACGAATATATATCAATCATTCAAAGCCTTCTCTCCGTTATGTAAAGAAATTATTTGCAATGTCGTGAGATTTAAAGCAGAACACAGCAGGAAATATTAATACGCATAAACATAAATCACAATAAAAAATACACAAGTCTACAGTCCCTTGGAACAATTTATCAATAGAAAACAGTGTGTAGTCATTAAAACACAATTTATAATCATTAATCATTTACTATCATTATCATTAAATGTCTCAATTTTTCTGGGCAATTAAAATCCTACTAACCTGATGAGTTTTACAATAGCATCATCATTGACATTAGTTTATGTGGAATTTAAGTTAATTTCAATCATTTTTTTTGTGATTTAAGAGCAATAACTGCAGGAAATATACATGTACACGCTGCAGGCAAGTGCGGCCAGGCTAAATGTACGGCTGTACATACTATAATTAAACACATTGCGGATATTAAAGTTGATTTACAAAATTAGTCAAAGTCAAGATTAATTGCATAAGATACATGTCAGTTTCACATTCCAACATGAATCAACAAAGAATAATTACAATGGGTTTATCTGGATTTACCAAGCATCACTCATCTCCTGGGGAGTTCAAAACCCTGAATGACATTTCCTCATCAGTTTTATTTTTAGCGTTGCCTTAACTGAAAGAAAGCCTCGTGTTTACATAGCGCCTTTGTCTCTGTGCCTTCAAACCACTTTACAATGTATTAGGTACTTATGAAGTAGTCACTAAAGCAATGCAGATAACATGACAGCCATTTTACGGAAAACAAGGTCTTATCAACTCATATTAGTTTAGTTTAGTTTATTGTCACGTTTACCGAGGTACATTGGAAAGCTTTTGTTGCGTGCTATCCAGTCAGCAGAGAGTCAAAACATGATTACAATAGAGCCATTTACAGTGTATGATAGGGGAATAACGTTTAGTGCAAGGTGAACCAGTAACGTCCAATCACAGATAGTCCAAGGGTCACCAATGAGGTAGATAGTAGTTCAGCACTGCTCTCTGGTTGTGGTTGGATGATTCAGTTGCCTGATAACAGCTGGGATGAAACTGTCCTTGAATCTGGAGGTGTGCGTTTTCATACTTCTGTACCTTTTGCCCGATGGGAGAGGGGAGAAGAGGGTGTGGCCAGGGTGCGACTCGTCCTTGATGATGCTGCTGGCCTTGCCGGGGCAGCGTGAGGTATAAATGGAGTCAATGGAAAGGAGGTTGGTTTGTGTGATGGTCTGGGCTGCGTCCACAATTCGCTGCCATTTCATGAGACAATGACCAGATATTCACAGTGATGTTGACTGAGGGATAAATATGATTCCATTTATCAGAAGGATATCTCCAACCTTCTCTCAAATATTGCAATGAGATTTCTTAATCCATTGATAAATGGTCATCTTGATAATCTTTCATCAGTCAGGTGCAGCGGGTGGTGCAGCAGTATAGTTGCTGCCTTACAGCACCAGGGACACGGGTTCCATCCCGACCATGGGTGCTTGTTTGTACGGAGTTTGCACGTTCTCCCCGTGACCTGCGTGGGTTTTCTCCAAGATCTTCAGTTTCCTCCCACACTCCAAAGACATACAGGTTTGTAGGTTAATTGGCTTGGTATAAATGTAAAAAATGTTCATAGTGTGTGTAGCATAATGTTAATGTGTGGGGATGGCTGGTGGGTGCGGACTCGGTGGGCCAAATTGCCTGTTTCACACTGTATCTCTGAACTAAACTAAACTAAACGAAGGCAACGTTTTATACGTAAAGACAGAGCATGGAAATGTGTCCTTTGGGCCATCGAGTCCATGCTGAACATTGATATGATACGATACGATACAACTTTATTCATCCCCGGAGGGAGATTGGTCACCCATTCAGACCGTTCCTCTGTTACACCACTTTCTCATCAACTCATTGAATTGTTTCAATTTAAAGAGGCCATTTAATTTACAAACAGGCCGTGTTTGGGACGCATCTCCAACAGTGCAGCGCCTCATAGGAGAGCTACCCTCGACTCTGTGCTCAAGTGTTTGGTGCTGAGCCTGAACCTTTTCAGGCAGAGGTGAAGGTGCTGAGTCATGGATGAGTTTCTAAAAAAAAAAATCAAGTCATGCTTTCCCTACAATTAAAATACTCCAAATAACTAGAAGTAAATCACCACATTTCATTTCATAGTTGAAACATTCTGTAGCAAGGTTGGTTGCAATAAGATATATTTGCCCTTACGATTTATGCCACGTGATTTGAACTGATATGAACTGGTTGGTGTGCATATATTAATAGAATGAAAGCTGCTTTGTGCCTGTGCAAGCATTACATACGCTTTCCAACTCATTCTGCTTCTCAGCTCAATCCCAATGGTCATCTTATCTTTCTACTTTACATACACATCCAATGTTTTTTCAAAGTTAGAACTGCATCCTTTCAAGCAGAACTGAAGCCTCTCACAGTATATAACTAGTTCTAATTCACTCCTGAAATAAGAGAATTCAAAAACATCATTGCAGCAATTGTCTTAGTCTCTGAAAAGTTACATTGCATGGGATCCAAGGAGAGAAAGCTGAATGGATAGAAAATTGGCTTCATGGAAGGAAGCAGAGGGTGATGGAGGAAAATTGTTCTTCGGACTGGAGGCCTGTGACTAGTGGTGTGCCTCTGGGTTTAGTGCTGGGCCCATTGCTGTTTATCATCTATATCAATGATTTGGATGAGAACATACATAGCTTGATTAGCAAGTTTGCAGATGACACGAAAGCAGGACTGCCGACATTGGGTGAGAATTGAGAGTGAGAAATTGCGAGGGGGCGTAGCGACCGAGCGAGGGGGGGGGGGGGTGGTGTGGGAAGGGGGGGGAGGGTTTGGTCGGGAGCTTTTGTACTTTTCAGCTTGAAATTGTGCAATCTGGTGCATACTGTTGCAAGTCTTTTAACTTACGCTTGAATGCAACATTTATGCTTCATATTGGATTAGGTATGAATAAGTTTAGGCTAAATTACATTCCTAACTACATTCCACAGTAGAGCCAGGCTCCGATCAAGCATGAATGACCTTAGTATATTCATGTATGGAAATCAGATTATAATTCATGCTGTTATGCATATAGAGAAACAAAAACATAGAAACAAGGCAAGAGGAGTCAGACTTCCATCACTGTTCTGCACAAATAAATCAATCAACCTTACCCTTTGACTATAGAAACAAGACGAAAATAATGCCACATATTCAACCGTATATGGTTCAATTAAATTAAGATATATATGTAAAACACATATATGGATACAGGCCCTTCGGCCCACCAAGTCCACACCGACCAGCAATCTACCTTACACCAGTTGTATCCTACACGTCACGGACAATTTACAGAAGCCAATTAACCTACAAACCTGCACTTCTTTCAGATGTGGGAGAAACTGGAATATCCAGAGAAAACCATGTGGTCATAAGGAGAATGTACAAATACTGTACAGACAGCACCCGTAGTTAGGATCAAATCTGGGTCTGTGGTGCTGCAAGGCAGCAACTCTACTGCGCCACCGTGCCATCACATAAATTATTTCTTCTGTAATATATTTATTATGGTGACACGTCAATAAAGATGAACACATGATTATAATTTCCGCCCTTGGTTGGATAACACACATCTCCAGTCATTGTGTTTTATGGCTGGTTTTCAACCTCTTCAGTCTGAAGGTCTCGACCTGAAACATCACCCATTCTTTATCTCCAGGCATGCCGCATGTCCTGCTGAGTTATTACAGCTTTTAGTGTCAATCTTCAGTTTAAACCACCATCTGCAATTCCTTCTTACACTCTTTGTTAAGCGAAACAGGTCCTATTCTCATAATATTATTCACCTCAACTAAGTATTTTCTTCACCTCTGTTGCTACAGAGAATACAATCTCAGTTATCAAATCTTTCTTCAAAGAGTAAAAAAAATTCCAGCCCCGCCAATATGTTCATAAATCGTCCATGGATCCTCTCCAGAGTAATTGCACCCTTTCTTCAGTGTGTCACAGTCTTACAGCATGGAAACAGGCCCTTCATCCCAACTTGTCCATGCAGATCAAGATGCCCCATCTAAACTAGTCCCATTTATCCGCATTTGGCCCATATCCCTTTAAACTTTGTGTGTGTGTGTGTGTGAGAGCGTGTGTAAGGGTGTGTGTTAGGTTGTGTGTGAGAGTGTGTGTTAGGTTGTGTGTGAGTGTGTGTCAGTGAAGCGGCGACAACACCCGGAGTGAGCGGAGACTTGTCGATGTCCAGGGAGCGTTTCCCTCTCTCCCCCCCTCCCCGGGAATGCGGGCCGGCCCAGGTGCCCTGTGTCCAGCTGTGGTCCGGGGGAGATGAGGATCAGTGACCCGGGGGTCCGGGGGAGATGAGGACAGTGACCCGAGGGTCCGGGGGAGGTGAGGGTCAGAGACCTGGGGGTCGGGCATCGGAGCGGCGCTATAGCCCGAGATTCATCCCCACGGCTCCGGAGGCAGCACCGATGCCCCCACTCACCCGGTTCGCTCCTGGCAACTCCATGTGGTGTGGACAGTGCGGACGACGGCCACAGAGCCGCCGGAGGTGAGGGTGGGGGGTGTGAGCGGTGCCTGGGGGGAGGGTGGCGGTGCTGGGATCAGCGCCGCGTCTCACCTCTCACAGCATCTGCACGGAATGTCAATGCGGGTGCGGGAGCATCTATAGAGCGGTGGACAAAAATGCTGGGGAAATGCTTGAGTCTGAAGAAGGGACAAACTCAGACATAGATGCTGCCTCACCCGCGTAGTTTCTCCAGCATTGTTGTCTACATTGCCATTTTAAGTGCCAGTGCGATGGGCTTAAGCTCGTTCTTTACGGGGAACCCGCTCTCATTGGTGAGTGTGGAGGAGTGTGAGTATTTATTTATTCATATCTTTTTTTGAACGTGACAACTTCTGTCATCAGCGTGAGAGCGTGAGAATTTCCTCAAACGCGTTAGTCTCACCCTCAATGCGTGAGAGTTGGCAGCCCTGCTAAAGTCGGTAATATTATAGATAGTGTGAAAAAGACGGTTGTGAAAAATAACGGCGAGATCTTGATTGGCCGGTCCACACGCATTCAGTTTTGAAATTCCCAAGTTCACAGGTTATAGGAGTAGAATTAGGTCATTCGGCCCATCGAGTCTACTCCACCATTCAATCATGGCGTCCTAATCCCATTTTCCTGCCTTCCCAATATAAATCTATACACCCGTTCTAATCAAGAATTTGCCTATTTCTGCCTTAAATTCTCATCCATAAAAGTCTGGAGAGTCCATGGCCTTATCCCTCCCTCTCCATCTCTATAATGTCCTCCAATCTCCTCAGAGCTGTCCTGTTTTACTTGCTCCAGCCTCTTGAAGCTCCACAGTTTTAATCATTTCACTGAAGCAATTGTTGGGATCCACCGCTCAAGAATTAGCTCCTAAATCTAAAATTGGCTGTTGTGTTTGTTGCATTACACCAATGACAAAACTACAAAAGCACAGCATTCAGTGTGGGACTATCGAGGACATCCCAACATTGTCATAATGCACCATACAAACACTTTTGTTCTGTTTACATAACACACTCTGCTTCTCTACAGTTCCCTGGGACACAAAATGCTGGAGTAGCTCAGCGGGACAGGCAGCATCTCTGGAGAGAAGCAATGAGTGATGTTTCGGGTCGAGACTCCTCTTCAGACTGAGAGTCAGGGGAGAGGGAGACACGGAGATAAGGCTGGGTATTGTGTGAAAATGAGACATCAAAAGAGATGAAGACCAAGGTAAATGTAGAATAGATCACTGTTAGAAGATGACAACAAACCAAAGAGAGATAAAATGTAATCGGGGACAGTCAGACTGGTCGGAGAACTGACAAGGGGGAGGGATGGAAAGAGAGGGATGGCAAGGGTTACTTGAAGTTAGAGAGGTCAATGTTCATGTCGCTGCGGTGTAGACTTCCCAAGCAAAATATGAGGTGCTGTTCTTCCAATTTGCGCTGGGCCTCACTGACAATGGAGGATGCCCCTCCTTTTAAGATCTACCTTAACTCTGGCTCCATGGCATGCTACCCTACTATCTGCTCACATGATTCAGAGTCACATTTTGTTTGTTCACACTCATGTTACACCTTCCGATGTAAAGTGTTATCCTAATACATACAGTATTGCTGTAAAAGAACGTCACTGTGGGATGCAACTGGAAAGGGATAACGGTATTTGATAGTCTATAAGTCAGCCAGCCAACTGGAAAAGTTATCCATCAGAAAAAAAATCGTGGCTCGCACAAATTTAATTTGCAAGATAATTGTTAAAATTGCTTTGATTTCAGAAACAACATGTGTAATTTAGCCCCACAAAAATCTCAATTACTTGTCCAATTCAGTCTCAGTAAAATGTCCATCTTATTAAACCTGCAACTATATCACTGACAACTTCAATAAAATATGCTGATTAATGATGCCCTGGCAGGACCAACATAATTAAACTGACTCTTGGCGACAGAGATTGAAGTGAGTTTTTTTTTATTCCAAATTTTGACCCTTTACAGTGTCCCACAAATGATAGGATTAGAATTAGGCTCTTCGGCCTATCGTGTCTACTCTTCCAGATCATGGCTGATCTCTGCCTCCTAATCCTCTTTTCCTGCTTTCTCCCCATAACCCTTGGGGATTCTGATCAGGCATGTGTCTATCTCTGCCTTAAAAATATCCACTAACTTGGCATCCACAGCTCTCTGTGACAATGAGTTCCACAGATTAACTGCCCTCAGACTAAAAAAGTTCCTCCTCACCTCCTTTCTAAAAGAGGGCCCTTTAATTCTGAGGCTTTGACCTCTAGTCCTAGACTTTTCCACCAGTGGAAACATCCTTTCCACATCCACTCTATCTATGCCTTTCATTATTCTGTATTCTAAAGTCCCCTTCATAAACAATTAGGTACTTTCTTAATATTTAGTCGTACGCAACCAAGGTACACAAGGGCTATTCGCAAGCTGCAAAAAAATTCCAGGAGTAAAGTCACACACTGAACGATGAACACAAATAAGATAAACACAACGCTATAGAATTTAACATAAAACATAAAAACATCCCCCCACAGCGGAATCAACGTTCCCCACTGTGAGGGAAGGCAGCAAAGTTCAGTCCACTTCCTCTTGTTCACCCGTGGTCGAGGCCTATTGAGGCCTCCGCAGTCGCCGCAAGGGCGGCCCGATGTTTCAGGTTCTCTCGCCGGGATGATCGGAACTCCGGCGTCAGAACGGGAGAACAGTTTCAGCGTCTTGGTGTTTGCGAATCAGCCGCTTCCTACCGGAGACCGCGGCTCCCGAAGTCCACAGGCTGAGCTGGGCAGAGATCCAACACTGGCGATCCTCGGCGAAAGATCCCAGGACTCCGCGATGTTAAAGTCAGCACCGCCCGCAGACCGCAGCTCCACGGTGTTAAAGTCGGCAGGCCCAACACTCCGGAGCTCCAACACGGCGATCCCGGTAAGGCATCGCTCGCTCCACAATGGTAATTCAGTGCTGCACCGCCACTGAAGTTCCGGAGTGTTGGGCCGCATCTTCGCCCCCCCCCTCGCGGCCTAACATCTGGATTGGAGAAAAGACGCATCCTCTACCAGGTAGTGACTGAGAAGACGGTTTCCCCCTCACCCCACCTCCCACATAAAAAAGTCTAAAAGACTTCCAAAAACAAACTTTTAGACAGACTAAAAATAAAAAAAAGGATGAAAGGACAGACAGCTGCTGGCGAGGCTGCCACACTCGATGGCGCCACCATCCAGTGAGGTAGATGAGAGCTCAGGACCACATTCCAGCTGATGAGGGGACAGCTCAGTTGCCTGATAACAGCTGGGTAGAAACTGTCCCTGAATCTTTCAAACTTCTCAGCCTCTTGTAGCAATGTTACAAAATTTTGAGATTTAAAAAATCAAGTCTGCAATTTATCCCATCAGATAAAGCATAACAAGAAGTTTAATTTGACACCTAAGTTACTTTCATATCTTCAGTATTAAGAAAGTTATGGCCATTTTCATACTCGGGAAATTAGCATCTTGCTCCCCATTGCCTTTCAATTGACTTAACTCAAAAGCTGTGATCTGGAAAAGTTAAAAGCCCATAACGTTCTTAAAAATTAAGAGAACTCAATGAAATTTTCAGTTATTATAGATTGAAGCATTCTGAAACAAATATGAAACAATCTTACTTGGATGACCTGAAATTAAAGCATATAATTAGTTAGTTATCTAATTGTAGCTAATTACAAAATTCAATGAGTAGATCTAAACATCTATCCATTTCTTAAGAAAATATAAACTTTTTTTAAATTGCCTAAGTGTCCAAATAACATTCACACAATAATCCACAATATAACATAATTTTTAAATCTAATTTTCATGAATTTCTGGGCCAAATGGAAGGAATTTAGTGTTTGATTCCTGTAAATTAATGGCCATTTAAATCAACTAGCGAGTGGGTTTTAGTGGAATGCGGTGGATTGGAACGTTGCGGTTAGCGGTGAAGTCGGGAGGAAAAATACTGTTTGTTCATAGATTTTTTGGGACCCCATTTCGCAACATAAAAATATTATTAAAGCCTCCCGAAAAACCAACTTTTAATATAAAAATAAACTATTTACCTTTTCTTCTCCCCTACGCAAAATCCTTCCGGTTGTCTGTTCTCACGGCTTTTGAAGGTGATTTTTAAATTACTCTAGTTAATAAATAATTTAGAGTAATTTAAAAATACTTTCATTCATGAAATGTCGGAGCGATTTTTCTTCCGCAACCAAATCGCCCGACATTCATCGATTTGTCCTGCCTGTTGAAAAACGGCACTTTAAGCACGCCCCCCCCCTCTGAAAGGCGCCAAAGTCGCGCACACGGGGAGCGGCAGAAGTGCAGCGCTGCTCAAGGCAAGTTTTGCAACATACCTACCTCTTGCCTGATGGGAGAGGGGAGAGAGCGGGGTGAGACTGGTCCTTGATTATGCTGCTGGCCTTGCCGAGGCAGTATGAAGTATAGATGGAGTCAATGGAAGAGAGGATGGTTTGAGTGATGGTCTGGGATTTCTTGCACTCTTGGACGGAGCTGTCCCCGAACTATGCTGTGATGCATCCTGATAAAATGCTTTCTGCAATGCCACTGTAGACATTGGTCAGGTAGGTTTGTTGGGGACTTGCCAAACTCAGGAAGGTTCTTAGGTCATAGCTTCGATGTGGCTGGTCCAGCACAAATTGCTGGTGGTATTTACTGCTAAGAACTTGAAGCTTTCAACCATATCTACTTTGTGCACTGCTAATGTGTGTACCGCTTCATTTCCTGAAGTCAATTACAATCTCCCTTGACTTGCTGACATTGAGGGAAAGGTTGTTGTCTTGGCAGTAGGTTACAAGATTCTTAATTTCCTTGCTGTATTCCATCTCGTCACTATTTGATATCCGCTTCGCTACAGGGCTTGTAAACATAACGGTCATGGGATATGGGGAGAAGGCAGGAACGAGGTACTGATTGGGGATGATCAGCCATGATCACATTGAATGGCGGTGCTGGCTCAAAGGGCCAAATGGCCTACTCCTGCACATATTGTCTATTGTCTATTGCCTATTGAGGCCACAACTGGAATATTGTGAGCAGTTTTGGACATTATATCTGATGAAGAATGTGCTGGCTTTGGTGTGGGTACAGTGGAGGTCTATGAGAATGATCCCAGGGATGATTGGGATAACATGAGGAGTGATGGAAGCCTCTGAGCCTGAATTCATATGAATTTAGAAGATTGAGGGGGGTTCTTATTGAAACCAATGGGATAATGAAAAGCCTAGATGGAATGACATGGGAAGAATGTTTCCAGTAATGGGAGTCTGGAATCAGCGGGCACAGCCTCGAAATAAAACAACATATCTTCAAGATGGAGATGAGAAGGAATATCTTTACCCAGAGAGCTGTGAATCTATGGAATTCATTACCTCGGAGAGTTGTAGAGGCCACGACATTGGGAATTTTTAAAGCAGAGATTGATAGATTTTGGATCAGGAAGTGCATCAAAGATTACAAAGAGAAGGCAGGAAAATGAGGTTGAGAGGAAAAAATACATCAGTTATGATTAAATGGCATAGACTCGATGGGCTGAATGGTTTAATTCTGCTCCCATATCTAATGGTCTTTTGGACAGATCAGAGATATGCACATCCAGGAACTTGAAGCTGACTTGGGTGAAATATTTTGTTGCATGTCTCCTGTGCAATATGACAAATAACTGAATGAATAATGTCACTTTTTACAGAGGGAGGTTTCTCATATTCATAATGAACTAGTAATGCACAGAGTTCTAATATGTTTATGGAATCATCACACTAGTACCCCTGTGAATTCTGCTAACCAGGAAAGATAAACAGTAAATCACCTCAGTAACGGAACATGAGCAGGAAGGAACTGCAAATGCTGGTTTGGACCGAAGGTCGACACAAAAAGCTGGAGTAACTCAGCGGCTCAGGCAGCATCTCCGGAGAGGAGGACGAGGTGATGTTTCAGGTCGAGACCCTTCTTCAGACTTCAGAACATTATATATGAGCAGTGAGATCCACCTTCATATCCTAGTTAAGGATTACTTGTGCTCACAACTCATGAAACATATACGATTGTTAAGGGTTTGGACACGCTAGAGGCAGGAAACATGTTCCCGATGTTGGGGCAGACCAGAACTAGGGGCCACAGTTTAAGAATAAGGATTAAGCCATTTAGAACGGAGATGAGGAAACACTTTTTCTCACAGAGAGTGGTGAGTCTGTGGAATTCTCTGCCTCAGAGAGTGGTGGAGGCAGGTTCTCTGGATACTTTCAAGAGAGAACTAGATAGGGCTCATAAAAATAGCGGAGTCGGGGGATATGGAGAGAAGGCAGGAACGGGGTGCTGATTGGGGATGATCAGCCATGATCACATTGATTGGCGGTGCTGGCTCGGAGGGCCAAATGGCCTCCTCCTGCACCTATTGTCTATTGTCTATTGTCTATTGTCTAATTGGCATCTGCTTCGATCTTCATGTGGGCTGCCAGTGTGGTTGAGTGTTTCTGCAATGTTTTATTTTGGTTGCAGATTTCCATCATCTGCAGTATTTTGCTTTTATATTAATGGAAAATCACTTGGACTGCAGAACAGTACTGAAATAAATATACCATTCCTTTTATTACAATTTCATTTTTTTCCTTGCTTCAACTGATCGCATGATCTGGCGAGACCTGAAGAATAATTCCCATCAGATTGCTTAATTAGAGTTTTATTAAACCAAATTCTTGGGATTGACACTTGCAAGCTCTAAGTATGCATGAATGAAAGCACAAGGGCTGCACTGCAGTGCGGCTGTTAGTGCTGCACCTCCACAGCTCCTGGTTTTACCCTCACCTTAGGACCAAGTGGGTTGCTCCACGGTGCTCAGGTTTCCTCTCACATGTGCGGCTATGGTTAAATGGCCACCATGAACGATGGTTATAATCCACCAGCTTGAAGAGCTCCGGGAGGCAGGTCATGGAGCACATTAACTCCAAGTGCCCAGACCATCTTGATCCTCTGCAGTTTGCCAACAGTCACAACTGGTCCACAGCAGATGCCTTCTCTTTGGCTCTGCAGTCATCACACAAAAATACTGGATGACGAGGACAAGCGCATCCGACTCTTATTTATTGACGGCACGGTGGCGCAGCGGTAGAGTTGCTGCCTTACAGCACTTGTAGCACCGGAGACACGGGTTTGATCCCGACTACGGGTGCTGTCTGTACAGAGTTTGTACGTTCTCCCTGTGACTGCATGAGTTTTCTCCGAGATCTTCGGTTTCCTCCCACACTCCAAGGAGTTACAGGTTTGTAGGTAAATTGGCTTGGCAAATGTGAAAATTGTCCTTAATGTGTCTAGGATAGTGTTAATGTGCGGGATCGCTGGTCAGTGCGGACCTGGTGGGCCGAAGGGCCTGTTTCACAATGCATCTCTAAACTAAACTCAAACTAAAAGTCTATATCTCCAGCGTTAACACCACAAGCACAACCAGACTCACATCGAACCTCCTGGATCTCAGAGTCAGCATTCTCCTCTCCCCCTGCATCCTTGTCCTCCTGACCCATGGACCACATTCAGTTAAGATAGGATGTAAGACATAATCCACAATAATACCCAACAGCGGTGCCCCACAAGATGAATCGCAGCCCCTTACCGTACTCCTTATACACTCAGAACTGATTCTGCCTGATTCTGCTCTCATTCCATTCACGAGTTTGCCGATTACATCACTGCAGTAGGCCGAAGCTCAGATAATTACCAGAAGGTGAGGAGGAAGGAGATGAAGAGCTTCTTAGTATGGTGTCATAACAATAACCTTTCCCTCAATATCAGGAAAACATTGACTTTAGGAAGCAAGGTGGGAAGACATGCCCCGATCAGCATCAATGGTGCTGAGGTGGAGCTTTAGGTCCCTCGTTGTAAATATCACTGGAAACGTGTCCTGGACTCAACCACAAGGAAGCTATGGCCAAGAAAATGTACCAACGCCTCTACTTCCTCAGACGACTAAGGATGACCAAGACACGTATCCAATGACTCTCACCAACTTCTGCAGATGCTCATAGAAACCGTTGATACATCACAGCTTGAGTTGGTAACAGCTCTGCCAAAAAACAGGGAGAAGTTACAGAGTAATGGATATAGTTGAGTCTATCACACAGGCTGGCCTCCCCATCAACAGCATCTACACTGCACTGTGTTGGAAAATCAGGCAGATAGTACATGACCTTTTTCAATCATTCCCCCTTCTTCCCTTCCCCGTGGTACAGAGGATACAACAGCTTGAAAGAACGCACAAGCAGATTCAGCAACAGTTTTTTTTTAGGAACACTCTTGCAAGGACACTATCCACTCCTCTCAATTTCTCCGTCTCTGCCCTATCTGCTCCCAATATGAGGCTTTCCATTCGAGGACATCCAAGATGTCCTTGTTCTTTCGTAAGCATGGTTTTTCCCTCTTACTGTTACGGATGGATCCTTCACCCATGTCTCCTCTGTGTCCCATAGTTCCACTCTCACTCCCCCTGCCCACAAGCCGAACAAGGATAAAGTTCCCCTGGTCCTCACCTTTAATCCTACCAGCCTACACATCCAACACATAGTCCTCTGACACTTCCGTCACCTCCAACGTGATCCCAAAGTACTTTACCCTGCAACCACAAGAGATGTAATACCTCCTCTCTCACCGCTATCCAGGGACTCCAGCAGTCATTCCAGGTGAGACAGAGGTCCATATGCATCTCCTCTAATCTCATCTACTGCATCCGGTGTTCCTGATGGGGCCTCCTACTCATCGGTGAGACCAAGATTGGACTCGGCAACCATTTTGCCGAACACATGCGCTCAGGCCCACCAGATCTCCTGGTTTCCAACCATTGTAACTCCTCTATTCAACTCCTCTTGTTATAAAGGCCAACATGCCATTCGCTTCTGTGAAGATCTTTCCTGGTCCGAGAACACTGATGCAATTATTAAGAAAGCTCATCAGCGCCTCTACTTCCTGAGAAGATTACGGAGAGTTGGTCTGTCAAGGAGGACTCTCTCTAACTTCTACAGGTGTACAGTAGAGAGCTTGCTGACTGGTTGCATCGTGGCTTGGTTCGGCAACTTGAGCACCCTGGAGAGGAAAAGACTACAAAAAGTAGTGAACACTGCCCCGTCCATCATCGGCTCTGACCTCCCTTCCATCGAGGGGATTTATCACAGTCACTGCCTCAAAGAGCCTGGCAGCATCATCAAAGACCCACACCATCCTGGCCACACACTCATCTCCCTGCTACCTTCGGGTAGAAGGTACAGGAGCCTGAAGACTGCAACAACCCGGTTTAGGAATAGCTACTTCCCCACAGCCGTCAGGCTATTAAACCTGGCTTGGAACTCTGAACATTAATATCCCTCCATTTGTTATTTGCACTTTATTAAATTATTAATTCATGGGTGTATTTATGTATAGAATTGTAGTCAATGCCTACTATGTTCTGTTGTGCTATGCAAAGAAAGATTTTCATTGTCCTGTCAGGGACACATGACAATAAACTCTTTTGACTCTTTTGACTCTTTGACTCTAATGCTATGGCACTGTTGAGGGAATATTACCTGGCTCACTGAGTTATGTACCACATGTATTTGATCATCACTTGCCCATGATGATCCTGTGGAATCCTACGGCGGTTACTGATTATAACCGAGTGCCGGTGCAAAACTGAACTCGCAAAATGGCTGCCATTGTTCGTGGTAAAGGGAAGTAAAATGGCTGGTATTGCAAAAAGGGAAAAATATAAAGTTTCCAAATAAGAGCCATCAAGATACAAAATAGACACAAAGTGCTAGAGTAACTCAGTGGGTCAGGCAGCATCATGAATGAATTAATAAGTTTATTGGCCAAGTATTCACATACAAGGAATTTGCCTTGGTGCTCCGCCCGCAAGTGACATCATGACATACAGTGACAGTTAGGAATGACATAAAACATTAATAATAAAACTTTATCGATTAAAAATAGTCGCCTTCCAGAGGGAAGTGATTCAAAGAGTTTGTGGCCAGGGTGAAAGGGGTCAGAAATGATCTTAACCGCTCGCTTCCTGGCCCTTGCAGCGTGACCGTGGTGTTGTTGATGGTGAGTGGGGTGAGGGGAGGGGGAGCTGTCCTAAAGTCTACAAACAATTCCACTGCCTGAAGAGCATTGAGCTCCAGTTTGTTGCGATCATGAGTCTGAAGAAGGGTCTCGACTTGAAATGTCACTGACAAAATGTTCTCCAGGGATGCTGCCTGACCCGCTGAGTTACTACTTTTATAAGCCAGCATCGGCAGTTCCTTGTTTCTACCCATTAAGATAACAAAGGTTTCTTTCCTAAAGCTGAGCTACAGGTTATTGAGGATGAAACTTTGACACATTGGATAAACCATAAAAGGGATTTGAGTAATTACGAAGACATTAACAATTTCCAACAATATTTACTTGGGTAAATCAAGAAGAAAAAACGGATGTAATTTAGTTTTGTTAAATATGAATATCTCCTGGGTGGAGTAATCAACAGCCAACGCAACCATTAAGTCCTAAGTCTGAAGCTAGGCACAAAATGCTGGAGTAACTCAGGCAGTATCTCTGGAGAGAAGGAATGGGTGATGTTTTGGTTGAGGCTCTTCTTCGGACTGAGAGTCAGGGGAAATGGAAACAAGTGTTATAGACGGTGATGTAGAGAGATACAGAACAAATGAATGAAAGATATACAAAAATGTAACGATGATAAAGGAAACAGGGCATTGTTAGCTGTTTGCTAGGTGAGAATGAGAAGCTGATGCAACTTGGGTGGGGGAGGGATGGAGAGAGAGGGAATGCAGGGGTTACTTGAAGTTAGAGAAATTAATATTCATACCACTGTACGCTGCCAGCAGTTACTCCAGTATGATGAGTTATGCCAGTACTTTGTGTCTATCTTCAGTTTAAACCAGCATCTGCAGTTCCTTCCCACAGAGTTCAAAGTACTAAGTCTGATCAGGTATCATACTCAGTAATCATTTTCTGGAGAAGAATCGTTGCACTTGTCATCTCCCTCCCCTGCCTTCATCCTCTCCTCTCTATCTCCATCTTTTTGCCCTTCATTCCCTTTTTGCAAACCTCCATCTCTTCCCTACCTTTTTTCCTCTGCCTGTCCATCTCTCATTCTCCCCACATCTTCTCATTGCTTCTTTGCTAACCCCTTCCCCCTCCACCCTCAGCTTTCCCATCATGCTGGGCCTTCATAGTGCTGCTGATGTGGATGCCCATATAGATGGAATGGCATAACACCGGGACACCATGCATGTACAAATTAAATCAATATCAAAAGCAACATGACACTTCTGCACGGTGGTGCAGCAGCAGAGTTGCTGCCTTACAGTGTTTTCAGCACCGGAGACGCGGGTTCGATCCCGAGTACGGGTGCTGTACGCAATTTGTACGTTCTCCCCATGACCGCGTGGGTTTCCTCCAAGATCTTTGAATTCCACCCACACTCCAAAGACGTACAGGTTTGTAGGTTAATTGGCTTGGTGTAAATGTAAATTTTCCTAGTGTGTGTCGGATAGTGTTAATGTGCGGGGATCGCTGGTCAGTGTGGACTCAGTGGTCAGAAAGGCCTGTATCTCTAAACTGAACTAAACACCAGTCAAGCCTAACACTTTATACATTGTATAGAATATTGGGCATCTTCATAAACTGCAATCCACTAAAGCAGTCATGGAGAAACACACAATATAATCAATAAGTAAACATTTCACTCATTTGCTCACCACAAAACGATGCCATCAAACTAATATTTCCCTGCTAAATGGCACAAGGCCCCTCTTCATAAAGCGGCACAAGCTCTGTGTAAGCATGAAATCCCCAGGGGAAATCTAGTAGTTTACACAAATGTCATTCATACAAGTTTGGTGTTAAACTCCCATCTGATTAGCTGAAATGCCATATTCATAAAATAGCAATAAATTGCCACTGAGTGTTATTCATTATTAAGAAATATTATGTTTTCATCCAAGAAGCGGAATGACAAGCACATTCACAAATGTATTAAAAACAACTTAAAAAGAAAAATGTTATCTAAAAACTTTGAAGGGAAGATAGTGGGGGTGTCGACTCATGTGAGCCTGTGAAAATGTTAGAAGATAACGGAACAAGCCTAGCTGTCAGGACAACAAACTGTAGTCTGCAATTCTTTCATTTCTATTATCTGTGAGGATTTGGTAATCAACATTTGTTCAACATATAAAAGATGCCAATGGGGCTGAAATAGAGGATGAGCAGAAATTAGTTATTATACTTAATGACTGCTTCTTCGAATAATTCACCAGGGAGTATTTGAGCAATGTCCATTCCCTAAACAGCAATAATCCAAATAGAATTAACATCTTCAACTTAATAAAATAAAAGTCTTGAATAAGATAAACAGATTCAGCGGAAATAAATCCCCAGGGTTGGAGGATATTTATCCCCCAGTACTAATGAGGCCAGAGATGAGTTTGGTGAGACATTGGTTTTCCTGTTGTGGAAATCAGTGATCATTAGGGATGAGCCAGTTACTTGTTAACAAGCTGATGAGACAATGTGACAATAGAGTGACAAACAAAACTCAGAATCAAAAGCCTACTCATCTTGGCACTTGGTAACCAAAATCATTTCAACATTTTACTTGAGTAAGTGATACACAACTAGCCCTATGATACTGCAGAGCTAAACCTGCCAAATACTCTTGACAATGTAACTGGTAGAAGTTTATTCATTGTCTGAAACGTCAGGCTGAGGCAAATGTTTGCATCGGTAAGAATTTGGCTGGAACGTAGGAAAGAGAACGTTTCAGTTTGTGATGTTACGTCAGGGCTGGATTGTCCCAGGGATTGGTGGGAGAATAGTTTCCAGTTGTCATTGTGGATCCGGACTCCAGCGTTCAATGCAAACTGGTCCAATTTCCAAATAGTATCAACTAACGTAGAGCAATTTAATCAGGCAAGGCAGCTCGGGAGGTTTCAAAACATATGTAAGCATAAAACATAGATGGTACATCCAATTTAAACGCATATAAATAAAACTACCAAGGATTAAAAGAAGATAGACACAAAAAGATGGAGCAACTGAGTGGGACAGGCAGCATCTCTGGAGAGACAGAATGGGTAACGTTTCGGGTCGAGACCCGTCTTCAGACTTCAAAGAAACCTGAGCACCATAAACAGAGGAAGAGAAGAGAATGGAGTGGGAAGAAATCTACGTTTTTATATCATCTCAGTTCTACATCAAAAATAATCTGAACCACATTCTCCAAATAGCAGTTTGGTGAGAGAAATACCAGGTTGCCATTCAAGTCTTGAATGTGTTGGCATTTAGAAAATGGTCTTAGAAGCAACCTTGCTGAGGTGTGAAAGATAAACCAAACGCCATGCAAAACATTACTTCAAACTAAATGAAGACAGTGGAATAAGAAAACGCATGTTCAAATCAATGCTGTCGGGATAATCTGTCTCGTATAAGATCAGCCCGTGAAATATCACCGTTAAGATTAAAAACCTGGAGTCATTTAAATCCAGCCATCCTTGAGAGCAGATAGACACAAAATGTTGGAGTAACTCAGCGGGACAGGTAGCATCTCTGGAGAGAAGGAATGGGTGATGTTTCGGGTCAAGACCCTTCTTCACACTGATCCAGACAGCAGGGTCGTTCTGGAGGTAAAGAGCCAGGACTGATCAAAAAGATGATCTTCTGTGTCAGAAAACTGCAAATTGCCAATGCACAAGTATATTTTTTTAAATATAGACACAAGAATAATATTTGTCCTCAGTAAACACGAGAACTAGGTCACAACTTGGCAGAAAATGGTGAGCACGGGTTGAGATGCATCTTATCAGCAAAATCATGATCAACATTCACTGTGCCCTGTTTACTGTAAAGGGGCTGTCCCACTTGGGCGACCTAATCTGCGAGTTTAGAAGAGTTTGCCCTGGACTCAAACTCTCAGCATGGTCGATACGTGGTCCTAGGAGGGCCTGTGAGGTCACTGGAACTCTCCTTCATGCTCGAGGGAAGTTCCCACCCACTCGCGGCCTCAGCTAGGTCGCGGAAAACTTTTCAGGAAACTTTTCGAAAAAATTTCCACGAGTAAATTTTGGTCAGCATGGTTCTTTTTGACTCGTAGTGCAGTGGAGTGGGATCGCTAGTTAGTTACAGGCAGTCGAGGGCAGCCGTAGGCAGTCTCCTTCGCTGACCGGGCATTTTGATTGGCTCATTGGAGTTTCAAGGCCAAGGAAGACATACCGGTAGGTGAAATGCCCGCTAAACTTTATTAAACTTCTTTAAAGTGTCTCCACCCTTTCTTCCCCCCCCCCCCCCTTGCACCCCCTTCTCTCCTCTTCTCTCTCCTTCCCGCTCCTTCTCTCCTCCCCCCACCCGCGCTCTTGAAAGGACTTACTGTGCTCTGTGGCAGCCTTTTACCTTCATCTTCATCGCGCAGACAGCGCTCCTCCGCTTTCCCTGGCCCCCGTCTTTGTGATGTGTGCGTGTGTGTGCAGCTCGCAGTTCAGTCGATGCTTGTCGCGGTTTCAACACGGCCGGCCGATCCAGCTCGAGGTTTTCCAGGAGAGTGCTCTCGAGCTTGAAGGTCGAAGGCACTCTTCTGGACTCGCGGATTAGGTCGACCAAGTGGGACAGCCCTTTAACTCAAGTTCAAGTTCAGGTTCACATTCATTGCCACATGCACCAATTAAGGTACAGTGACATTTGAGTTACCATGCAGCCATACAATCAAAAAGAACACAACACACAATAGAATTTCACACAAACATCCACCACAGTGGAATCACGATTCTTCACTGCGATGGAAGGCAATAACGTTCAGTCAATCTTCCTCCATTGTTCATCCTCCGTAGTTGCCGCTACGGACAGCCCGATGTACAAGCGGTCTCGTCGGGATGATCGAAACTCCGACGTCGGGACGAATCGGCCACTTCCTTACCGGAGACCGAGGCTTCACGATGTTATAGTCCGCAGGCCAGCGGTCGGATCACTGCTTCTGGTGATCCCCGGCAAGGGATCGCCCTGCTCCGCGATGTTAAAGTCCGCGCCGTGCCCGCTGCTGAAGCTCTCCGAGAAAGGCCGCACCAATCCAGTTGTTAGGCGAGGGGGGGGGGGGGCGAAAATGCGACAAAGAGAAAAGTCGCACCTCTGTTGAGGCGATGAAAACGGTTTCCCCCTATCCCCCCCCCCACCACCGCCCACACTAAAACATACATTTAGACAGACTAAAAAACTAAAAAACAAAAGGACGAACACGCTGCTGGGAGGCTGCCGGTCGCATCACCACCCGATGACCACTATCCTTGGAATCAGAACCTTCTTGCTAACTGTGTAAGGACACCTGATATTACTTCGCAACGTGTGTAGCAAAGAACTGCAGATGCTGGTTTACACCAAAGATAGACACAAGATGCTGGAGTAACTCAGACTGAAGAAGGGTCTTGACCCAGAAAGTCACCCATTTCTTCTATTCAGGAATGCTGCCTGTCCCGCTGGGTTCCTTCAGCATTTTGTGTCTGTCACTTAACAACAAATGTATAAGTAGTGAATAGTTCACCTGAAACCATGCCATACTTCATCTGGCAGGAGAGAACTGTCGATGGAAAACGCACTCACAGCATTTTACATAAAATGCTCTTCCATCTGATTTGTGTGTTCATTTTCAAAAATATATGTTTTGATGCTACATTGCTTTCTGGCAAGGGTAGTGAGTCTGGAGGTGGTTTGCAACCTGATCCGTGTACATTTACTTCGAATGTTTCTAATCATACTACTTGCAGCACTGACCATGAATCAAAAAATATTATCCAGACATAAACACAAGTTCCATAAATAAGTACTGTGCACCCTTGATTCAAAAACCCATTCTAATTTCCTTTGACAATAGACAATAGACAACAAACAATAGGTGCAGGAGTAGGCCATTCAGCCCTTCGAGCCAGCACCGCCATTCAAGGCGATCATGGCTGATCATCGCCAGTCAGTACCCCGTTCCTGCCTTCTCCCCATATCCCCCGACTCCGCTATCTTTAAGAGCTCTATCTAGCTCTCTCTTGAAAGTATCCAGAGAACCGGCCTCCACCCCCCTCTGAGGCAGAGAATTCCACAGACTCACAACTCTCTGTGAGAAAAAGTGTTTCCTCGTCTCAGTTCTAAATGGCTTACTCCTTATTCTTAAACTGTGGCCCCTGGTTCTGGACTCCCCCAACATCGGGAACATGTTTCCTGCCTCTAATGTGTCCAAACCCTTAAGGGCCTGTCGCATCAGCATGCGACTCCATGCAGTGAGCGCGACCTAATGTGGTCACTTGAGCCGTCCGGCCTCACGGGGCCGGTCCCACTTTGATCGCCGGAGCTGTATGGAGTTGTGCGGAGTTGCTCCCGACATCGCGCGGGGCTCCAAAAAACTGACCGTGTTCAAAAATTCCGCGCGGCAACGGCTTGTCGGCTCGCAGTCGCCTCGACGCATTACGCACCGCCTCGACGTCGTGCCTCCGTGACCCTCTCTATATGTGCCTCTGTGACCCTCTCTCTGTGTGTGCCTCCGTGTCCCTCTGTGTGTGTCCCTCTCTGCCCTTGCGAATTTACCGCCACTCACCCGACCTCCGCGCGGCCCCTGCTGCCGGTTTGGTTGCGCTTGCCGCATGGAGTTGCATGCTGCTGGGACGGGCCCTGTATGGGGATCACCCGACCTCCGCGCGGCCCCCGCTTCCAGTTTCCTCGCGCTCACCGCATGGAGTCGCATGCTGGTGGGACAGGCCCTTTAACAATCTTATATGTTTCAATAACATCCCCTTTCATCCTTCTAAACTCCAGAGTGTACATGCCCAGCCGCTCCATTTGCTCAGCATATGACAGTCCCGCCATCCCGGGAATTAACCTTGTAAACCTACGCTGCACTCCCTCAATAACAAGAATGTCCTTCCTCAAACTAAGGGACCAAAGCTGCACACAATACTCCAGGTGTGGTCTCACTAGGGCTCAGTACAACTGCAGAATTGACCAATTTTACAGCCTCTGATTACAAGTAGAAACAGAAAACAACTGCAAAAGAAAGGATCATAATCACAAAGATCTTCCCAAAGCTTTTTAATTAGCTATGATTTTACAAATAAAATTAAAGGAATTCCAGCACTGATTCAAAATTAGAATTACCTGGAGACAAATCTTCACGATCATTTTGAAATTTAATGTACGTTAGTTTTAGATCCAGCAGATTTCTCATTACTGCAGATTTACCTCTTGGATCCAAGTGAGTCAAGGTCACAAAAGGTTTTCTACTTGATGAAGGGAACAGTAGTTCTACAAGGTCCGGTTAAATATCCATTACAAAGAACAAGGCCAATTCGTGCATGAGAAATATCACTGTGGCTCTACTAATGAATTACAAAAAAACGATGCTTATTGTCTTCAAGTGGTAAAGATAGTCGGTAACAGCCACAGTTTGGTGCCAACCCATAATGATCGTATCTGATCACAAGCTTTGTCACAATGCTAAATTCAGTGGAGTAATTTGAAAGAAGTGAGAGAGAGAGGTGGGTGGGCAGCAGGCTCCAGGAAGGGAATTGTAGACCCTGGGCTTAGGGTAAGTGCCAATGATGGAGCAACAAAATTTATGGATGTGCAAGAAGGCAGCAGAGGATCTGAATGATGTATTAAGATGGAATAATCTCCAGAGGTAGGGTAGCACAGAGTGGCACGATGGCACAGCGGTCGAGTTGCTGCCTTACAGTGGCAGAGACTGGGGTTTGATCCGGACTACGGGTGCTGTCTCTGCCGAGTTTGTACGTTCTCCCTGTGACCACGTGGGTTTTCTCCGAGTGCTCCGGTTCCCTGCAACATTCCAAAGACGTGCAGGTTTGTTGGTTAATTAGCTTCCGTAAATTGTCCCCAGTGTGTAGAATGTGATATTGGGATAACATAAATCTATTGTACGGGTGATTGATAGTCAGTATGGACTCAGTGAGCTGAAGAGACTGATTGAAGAAGGGTCTGAAGAAGGGTCTTGACCCAAAACATCGCCAATTACTTCTCTACATAGATGCTGCCTCACCCGCTGAGTTTCTCCAGCATTTTGTGTCTACCTTCGTTTTTACCAGCATCTGCAGTTCTTTCTTAAACAACAACGAGCCTGTTTCCACGCTGTACCTCTCGACCAAACTGAATGAGGTCAATTACAGAATCACCATTCAAGAGAATGGACCACTCAAAGTGCATGCAACACGATGAGAACCAGTGTGGGAAGGAATGGCAGACGCTGGTTTACAATGAAGGTGGACACAAAATGCTGGAGTAACTCAGTGGAACAGGCAGCATCTCTGGAGTGAAGGAATGGGTTTTGTTTCAGGTCTAAGCCCTACTTCTGAAGACATGCCACCCATTCCTTCTCTCAAGGGATGCTACCTGTCCTGCTGAGTGATGCCAGCTTTTTGTGTCTATCTGCTACGATAACCAGATCGAAGAAGGGTTTCGGCCCGAAACATCGCCTATTTCCTTCGCTCCATAGATGCTGCCGCACCCGCTGGATTTCTCCAGCATTTTTGTCTACCTTCCATTTTCCAGCATCTGCAGTTCCTTCTTGAACATAACCAGATTGTGTCTTGACCAAGATTACCAATAAAACAAGTTGGAGAAAAGAAAGAAATTCCTGACAATGCACGCTCTCCGTCAACTACCCCCGCCATGGAGTAGCTTTTGTTTAGTTTAGTTTAGTTTAGAAATACAGCGCAGAAACAGGCCCTACAGCCCATCAAGTCTGCACCGACCAGCGATCCACACACACTACCACTATCCTACACACACTGGGGACACTTATTTTACATTTATACCAAGCCAATTAACCTACAAACCTGTACGTCTTTAGAGTGTGGGAGGAGGAAACCGAACATCTCGGAGAAAACCCACGCCCTGTGGTCTGCCTCAAATTTAATTTTTCACTTGCCCCCTGCAATTTGTTTTCAGGCGTGCATCTTTTACCTTGTTGAATTACCCATCACTCTGATCTGGGTCTCTTGTCTTTTCCCCTTTGTGTTCAGCCCATCACTGGCCCCTTCAGCTGCATATGCTCCAAACAACCTTATTTTGCTCCACAGCTGTTCCTCTTTAATGACCATCTTATAAGCCACCTCTTTCACCAATGCCCATTTTTTTTTAAATGTATACCTTGGAAAGCTCTCTACTTTAAAGGCATTGTAACAATGCAAGTTCCTGCTGTCATTGCATTGGGGTCTATGGCTGACTTCTCTCTGCATCTAAATTTGTTTCTGTCTAGAATGGAGCTGCAGATGCTGGTATTAAGTGAAGATAGACACAAAGTGCTGGAGTAACTCAGTGGGTCAGGCAGCATCTCTGAAGAAAAAGGATGGGTGACGTTTCAGGTTGGGACCCTTCTTCGGACCTAGGCAGACATAGAAACATAGAAACATAGAAAAATAGGTGCAGGAGTAGGCCATTCGGCCCTTCGAGCCTGCACCGCCATTCAATATGATCATGGCTGATCATCCAACTCAGTATCCCGTACCTGCCTTCTCTCCATACCCCCTGATTCCTTTAGCCACAAGTGCCACGTCTAACGCCCTCTTAAATATAGCCAATGAACTGGCCTCAACTACCTTCTGTGGCAGAGAATTCCAGAGACTCACCAGTCTCTGTGTAAAGAATGTTTTCCTAATCTCGGTCCTAAAGGAATTCCCCCTTATCCTTAGACTGTGACCCCTTGTTCTGGACTCCCCCAACATCGGGAACAATCTTCCAGCATCTAGCTTGTCCAACCCCTTAAGAATTTTGTAAGTTTCTATAAGATCCTCAATCTTCTAAATTCCAGCGAGTACAAGCCGAGTCTATCCAATCTTTCCTCATATGAAAGTCCTGACATCCCAGGAATGGGACCTTTCAAATTCAGTCTGAAGATGGGTCTCGACCTGAAACGTCACCCATCCTGTTTCTCCAGAGATGCTGCCTGACCCACCGAGTTACTCCGGCACTTTGTGTCTATGTTCGTCAGATTGGTTCTGTTCTGCCACTTTACTTAATTATATTATATTTTCATTTTTCCTCTCTAATTTTCAGGTTTTTCACCTTGGGGTTTTAAGTAGAGGGTGGAAATCACTCCTTGATCATATGCACCAAAAGTCAATGTAGAAATGGTTATATGATGAACTCCTCTCTGAAATTGGCTTGCGTTTCCTTTGTTCCTTTGAGATGGCATCAGCATAACAGGTCGGTGAGCTGTGAAGAACTACTGCTTCATTGAAGAGTGTCCCAAGTCATAGAATCTGGGTATTTTCTACAAATAATGTTATTCTGAGCAAAGGATCAGCAAAAACAAGGGCCTTCTCACAATAAGTGCAGAATCTGTTGGACCAATCCCCAGAAAACAATACCTTCCTTATTTATTCAACATGCAACTCTCTAAAGAACACTTCAACTTTGGACCAGCGAGAGGTTAGACTGAATACTGAACTCAATGGTTTTGATGATCAGCATTCCCGGCATATTCTGTGTTGATTTCCAACGCCAGGAAGCACATCCTTCCTCAGAGACGGTGCCCAAAATTTCTTACAATATTCCAAATGCAGCCTTACCAGCGCCTTATGCAGCCTCAGCATTATATCCCTGTTTTTGTATACAAGCCAACTTGAAATAAATGCAAGCATTGAGTTTGCTTTTGTGGTATAATGTAGCAGCATCCCCATTCATACCTCGCCAGGTTGACATTTCACTGCTCTCCGCCTCTCATTATTCCACCTTTTAAATTGCAACACATTCCCTTTTGGTCTTTCAATCCTTGCTGCCTTCTCCCTTGATATCTCTGAAGAAAAAGGATGGGTGATGCCCAAAGGATAGTCTCCCCATCACAGACCTTGCTTCATACTTGTCTCATCCCTTTCTCTCTCTATGTATCTTTCAGTCTGTTCCGTTCATGAAAGATCACCAATGCATAATGTGAACTTTGTTTCCCCCCTCCCCAGTCCTTGCCTGAACTGCATACAGCTTCCAGAATGTCGTTTTCATTTCGCACCTCCAACAAGTTCAATAATTCTTTGGCCATTTTCTCTGTGATTTCAATGATTGTTGCAGATGCCATTTTGAAGCAAATTTTCAAAGTTCTCATATACATTTATGGTCACATAATATACATGAACGCAGCAATATCCTAACAGAAAGAAAGATGTTTTGTTAACAAATTTGTGTCAAAGGCCATAGTACTGCGTATACTTTAAGTAGTGAACCATAAATTCAATATGCATAGTTAATATGTAGGTAGGAACTGCAGATGCTGGTTTACACCAAAGATAGGCACAAAATGCTGGAGTGACTCAGCGGGACAGGCAGCATCTCTGGAGAGAAGGGATGGGTGACGTTTCGGGGTGGAGACCCTTCTTCAGACCTTCTTCAGGTCAATAGTTGTATGTCAGCAAAGGATCCCGGTGTTTTGGGGTGTGTATCTTGTACCTTGTATATCGCCAGTCCAAAGTTGAATTGTGGTAGATTGAGCTGCATGTCGAATAAATAAGTGAAGGGCCTGTCCCACTTGGGCGTCATTTGCGCATTATTTACATTACATCATTTACGTGTCACGGTGCGTGACGCGCACATGGCGTGCATTACTGGTGCACGGTGAGGCTTGGTGGCGTAGGCAGTGACGCGAGGTCGCGCGCGGCGCCACAGGATTTTGGGATTCACCTGCGTGACGCGCAAATGAAGCCCAAGTGGGACAGGCCCTCAAGGTATTGTTTTCTGGGGATCAATCAATTAGATAATTTGCTCTTTGATCTTTGATGAACACCATTCACCAGAGAGGGTACAGCGGCGATTTACTAGAATGTTGCCTGGGTTTCAACAGCTAAGTTACAGAGATAGGTTGAATAAGTTAGGTCTTTATTCTCTGGAGCGCAGAAGGTTAAGGGGGGACTTGATAGAGGTCTTTAAAATGATGAGAGGGATAGACAGAGTTGATGTGGACAAGCTTTTCCCTTTGAGAATAGGGAAGTTTCAAACAAGAGGACATGACTTTAGAATTAAGGGACAGAGGTTTAGGGGTAACATGAGGGGGAACTTCTTTACTCAGAGAGTGGTAGCGGTGTGGAATGAGCTTCCAGTGGAAGTGGTGGCGGCAGGTTCGTTGGTATCATTTAAAAATAAATTGGATAGGCATATGGATGAGAAGGGTATGGAGGGTTATGGTATGAGTGCAGGCAGGTGGGACTAAGGGAAAAAAGTTGTTCGGCACGGACTTGAAGGGCCGAGATGGCCTGTTTCCGTGCTGTAATTGTTATATGGTTATATGGTTATATGGTTATTTTGATTCATCTCAGGAAGGGCTGTGTTTGCAGATATATGCACTCACAAGCCTTGCAGGAAAGAAACACATTTCCTGAACAAGGAAACAGCCTTCATCTTTGTTGTATGTTAAGACACATCAACTGTTAATGTGTGCATTCAATATTATCTGCTTCAGAATCAGATCTTTTGCATTAAATGACAGATAATTGTTCTGCTCACCAAGGTGTTATATACTGCAGCAGCCTGATAGTTTTCCATTTCCAAACCTTTCTAAGTTAAGGATTTTGGATGTGGTTAATGGGATCAAAACTAAATGGCTAAATGTTTTGGTTGAAGAGTCTGGTACATGGAACATTAGACAATACAGAAGATAGACATAAAAAGCTGGAGTAACTCAGCGGGACAGGCAGCATGTCTGGAGAGAAGGAATGGGTGACGTTTCGGGTAGAGACCCTTCTTCAAACTTCGGGTCTTGACCCACAACGTCACCCATACCTTTTCTCCAGAGATGCCGCATGAGTTACTCCAGCATTTTGTGCCTATCTTTGGTTTAAACCAGCATCTGCAGTTCCTTCCTACACATTTGCAGTTTAAGTTTATTGTCATGTGTACCGAGGTACAGTGAAAAGCTTTTGTTGCATACTATCCAGTCAACTGAAGGACAATACATGATTGCAATCGAGCCATTTAGAGTGTATAGATACATGATAAGGGAATAAGGTTTAATGCAAGGTAAAGCCAGCAAAGTACGATCAAGGATAGTCCGAGTGTCACCAAAGAGGTAGGTACTGCTCTCGGGTTGTGGTAGGATGATTTAGTAGACTGATAACAGCTGGGAAGAAACTGTCCCTGAATCTGGAGGTGTGCGTTTTTTACACGTATGTGCCTTGTTGAACAAAGGGGACTATGAAGGCATGAGAGAGGAGCTGGCCAAGGTAGACTGAAAAGAGATCCTAGCAGGAATGACGGTGGAACAGCAATGGCAGGAATTTCTGGGCATAATCCGGAAGACGCAGGATCATTTAATTCCAAAAAGGAAGAAAGATTCTATGGGGAGTAGGAGGCAACCGTGGCTGACAAGAGAAGTTAGGGATAGAATAAAACTAAAAGAAAAGATGTATAACACAACAAAGAGTAGCCGGAAGCCAGAGGATTGGGAAACTTTCATAGGACAACAGAAGGAACCAAAACAGGCAATACGGCTGAAAAGATGAAGTACGAAGGGAAGCTGGCCAGGAATATAAAGAAGGACAATAAAAGCTTATTTAGATATGTTAAGGGAAGAAGAATAGCAGTCAAATGTGGGTCCCTTGAAGGCAGACACAGATGAAATTATTATGGGTAACAAGGAAATGGCAGAAGAGTTGACCAGGTACTTTGGATCTGTCTTCACTAAGGAAGACACAAACAATCTCCCAGATGTACTGGAGGACAGAGGATCTAAGGGGATAGAGGAACTGGAAGAATTTTTTATTAGGCGAGAAATAGTATTGGGTAGGCTAATGGGACTGAAGGATGATAAATCCCCTGGGCCTGATGGCCTGCATCCCAGGGTCCTTGGGGAGGTGGCTCGAGAAATAGTGGATGCATTGGTGATTATGTTCGATCGATTCAGGATCAGTTCCTGTGGATTGGAGGATAGCTAACGTTATCCCACTTTTCAAGAAAGGAACGAGGGAGAAAACGGGGAATTACAGACCAGTTAGCCTGACTTCGGCGGTGGGAAAGATGCTGGAGTCAATTATTAAAGAGGTAATAATGGGGCATTTGGATAGCAGTAAAAGGATTAGTCCAAGTCAACATGGATTTATGAAAGGGAAATCATGCTTGACTAATCTTCTGGAATTTTTTGAGGATGTGACAAGTAAAATGGATGAAGGGGTGCCAGTGGATGTAGTGTAACTAGACTTTCAGAAAGCCTTTGATAAGGTCTTGCAAGGGATACTGCTGACGAAAATTAGAGCACATGGTATTGGGGGTAGGGTGTTGACACGGGTAGAAAATTGGTTGGCAGACAGGAAGCAAAGAGTAGGAGTGAACGGGTCCTTTTCAGAATGTCAAGCAGTGGTGAGTGGAGTGCCGCAAGGCTCGGTGTTGGGGCCGCAACTGTTTACCATGTATATGAATGATTTGGAAGAGGGAATTTGGAGCGACACTAGCAAGTTTGCAGATGGCACAAAGCTGGGTGGCAGTGTGAACTGTGAAGAGGATGTTAGGAAGTTGCAGGGTGACCTGGACAGGTTGAGTGAGTGGGCAGATGAGTGGTAGATGCAGTATAATATAGATAAATGTGAGGTTATCCACTTTGGCGGCAAAAGTAAGGGGGCAGATTATTATCTCAATGGGGTTAGGTTAGGCAAGGGGGAGGTGCAGCGAGACCTGGGCATCCTTTACACCAGTCACTGAAAGTTGGCGTGCAGGTACAGCAGGCAGTGAAGAAAGCTAATGGAATGTTGGCCTTCATAACAAGAGGATTTCAGTATAGGAGTAAAGAGGTTCTTCTGCAGTTGTATAGGGCTCTGGTGAGACCACATCTGGAGTATTGTGTACGGTTTTGGTCTCCGAATTTGAGGAAGGACATCCTTGTGATTGAGGCAGTGCAGCGTAGGTTCAAGAGATTGATCCCTGGGATGGCGGGACTGTCATATGAGGAAAGATTGAAAAGACTAGGCTTGTATTCATTGGAGTTTAGAAGGATGAGGGGGATCTTATAAAAACATATAAAATTATATAAGGACTGGACAAGCTAGATGCAGGAAAAATGTTCCCAATGTTGGGCGAGTCCAGAACCAGGGGCCACAATCTTAGAATAAAGGGGAGGTCATTTAAGACTTAGGTGAGAAAAAACTTTTTCACCCAGAGAGTTGTGAATTTGTGGAATTCCCTGCCACAGAGGGAAGTGGAGGCCAAATCACTGGATGGATTTAAGAGAGAGTTAGATAGAGTTCTAGGGGCTAGTGGAATCAAGGGATATGGGGAGGAGGCAGTCACGGGTTATTGATTGGGGACGATCAGCCATGATCACAATGAATGGCGGTGCTGGCTCGAAGGGCCGAATGGCCTCCTCCTGCACCTATTTTCTATGTTTCTATGTTTTGCCTAATGGGAGAGGGGAGAAGAGGGAGTGGCCAGTGTGTGACACATCCTTGATTATTCTGTTGGCCTTGCCGCAGCAGTGTGAGGTGTAAATGGAATCAACGGAAGGGAGGTTGGTTTGCGTGACGGTCTGGGCTGCATCCACAATTCGCCGCAATTTCTTGCGGTCTTGGATGGAGCTGTTCCCAAACCAAGCTGTGATGCGTCCCGATAAAATGCTTTTATGGCGTAGGGCTATGTCACAAAGTAAACAGCCAGTCATTTAGGACTGAGATGAGGAGAAATGTCCTTGTTGTAGTATTGGACACTATTCTGAATTCTGTACCAAAAGTCATTGAGTATGTTTCAAGAGGAGAATGATAGAGTTTTGGACACTAAGGGAATCAAAAGATATGAATGAGGTCAAGGATCAGTCATGACCTGACTTAACGGCAAAGATTCTGACCCTGAAGAAGGGTCTCGACCGGAAACGTCGCGTATTCCTTCTATTCAGAGATGCTGCCTGCCCCACTGAGCTACTCCAGCATTTTGAGTCTATCTCTGGCTCAAAGATTCAAATGGCTCCCATGAATCAGATGTAATGTTATCACGAATTGTGTTGAAGTGACTCAAATCAATTACACACACTTTTCTTCCTGTCAGCCAGTATAAAACCTTCTTTCTCCCCATGAAAACATGAAAAATACATTGTTCAATTGAATGGACCACTCAGACTTTACTGGGCACAATGGTTTTACTGAAATAAAGTTTAATTAGACTCCACATTAAATATTGAAAATTAAATCCCATTTCCATCTTTTGTTGAAGTTTCATTTGTAAATTATAATTGCCTCCTATTGACAGCAGCAGAGTTGAACACTAAGTCCTGTTAGGCTAAAATTGATGTATGATAAAATGTAGACACAAAATGCTGGAGTAACTCAGCGGGACAGGCAGCATCTCCGGAGAGGGAATGGATGACGTTTCAATAGACAATAGACAATACAGGAGTAGGCCATTCGGCCCATCGAGCCAGCACCACCACTCACCGTGATCATGGCTGATCATCAGTACCCCTTTCCTGCATTCTCCCCATATCCTCTGACTCCGCTATCTTTAAGAGCTCTAACTTTCAGGTCAAGACCCTTCTTCAGACTGAGAGTCAGGGGAAAGAGAAACTAGAGATATAGACGGTTCCAAAGGCCTTGTAAGGTGTGAAAAGGACAGATCAATGCAGACGATGATCAAGGAAATGTAGATTGGTCTGAAGAAGGGTCTCGACCCGAAACGTCGCCTATCTCCTTCGCTCCTTAGATGCTGCTGCACCCACTGAGTTTCTCCAGCCTTTTGTGTACCCTCGATTGGTTCATTGTTTGGTCGAAGGGAGGGTAACAACGGGGCATGCAAGCAGTAAAATTGATCAGGACGGTGAAACTAGTTGGAGAACTAGGGTGGGGAGGGATGGAGGGAGAGGGAAATCAAGAAATACTTGAAGTTATCAAAATTCAAAGGTTCAAAGGTTCAAAGGTTATTTATTAGTCACATCCACTCTAGATGTAGTGAAATGCTTCATGCCAATGCAGCACATAAAAAAAGAATACAGGCATAACAATAATAAAGAGATTTAAACGTGAAAAACATCCCCCCACAATGGTTCCCATTATGAGGGAAGGCACAAAGTCTAGTCCCCGTCCCATGTCCACCCAAAGCCGGGCCTATTATGGCCTCCGCAGTCGCCTTTACGTCGGCTCGATGTTCCAGGCCCTTCTCGCCGGGTGATGGTGCTCCGGCGCCGGGAGAACCCTCACAGTAGCAATGTTACAAAATTTTGAGATTTAAAAAATCAAGTCTGCAATTTATCCCATCAGATAAAGCATAAAAAGAAGTTTAATTTGACACCTAATTTACTTTCATATCTTCAGTATTGAGAAAGTTATGGCCATTTTCATACTCGGAAATTAGCATCTGGAAAAGTTAAAAGCCCATAACTTTCTTAAAAATTAAGAGAACTCAATGAAATTTTCAGTTATTATAGATTGAAGCATTCTGAAACAAATATTAAACAATCTTACTTGGATTACCTGAAATTAAAGCATATAATTAGTTAGTTATATAATTGTAGCTAATTACAAAATTCAATGAGTAGATCTAAACATCTATCCATTTCTTAAGAAAAGATAAACTTTTTTTTAATTGCCTAAGTGTCCAAATAACATTCACACAATAATCCACAATATAACATAATTTTAAAATCTCATTTTCATGAATTTCTGGGCCAAATGGAAGGAATTTAGTGTTTGATTCCTGTAAATTAATGGCCATTTAAATCAACTAGCGAGTGGGTTTTAGTGGAATGTGGTGGATTGGAACGTTGCGGTTAGCGGTGAAGTGGGCAGGAAAAATACTGTTTGTTCATACATTTTTTGGGACCCCATTTCGCAACATAAAAATATTATTAAAGCCTCCCGAAAAACCAACTTTTAATATAAAAATAAACTATTTACCTTTTTTTCTCCCCTACGGAAAATCCTTCCCGTTGTCAGCTCTCACGGCTTTTGAAGGTGATTTTTAAATTACTCTAGTTAACAAATAATTTAGAGTAATTTAAAAATACCTTCATTGATGAAATGTCGGAGCGATTTTTCTTCCGCAACAAAATCGCCCGACATTCATCGATTATCCCAGTCTGTCGAAAAACGGCACTTTAAGCCCGCCCCCCTCTGAAAGGCGCCAAAGTCGCGCACACGGGGAGCGGCAGAACTGCAGCGCCGCTAAAGGTAAGTTTTGCAACATACCTACTCACAGCGGCTCGGGAAACCTGGAACGGCCGCTTCCTTACCGGAGTCCGCAGCTTCCGAAGCCGACAGGCGCGCTGGACGGAGCTCCGCCACTGGTGATCTCGGCGAGAGATCCCAGGCTCCCGATGTAAGGTTCAGCGCCGCCGCCCGCTGCCGGCCGCTCCATGTCCCGCAGCTCCGCGATGTTTTTCTCGGCAGTCTCAGCTCACCGGAGTTCCAGCGCAGCGACCCGGGCAATGCATCGCTCGCTCCGTGATGGCGCTCCAGCGCTGTGACGCCGCTGAAGCCGAGGTTCTGGCCGGTCCCATCAGGAAACGCCGCTCCAGACCGCAATGGTAGGCCACGAGGACGGGTCGAAGGTGCTGCCCGGAGAAAAGCTGCCTCTCCGACCAGGTAGGGACCATGAAAAGCAGTTTCCCCCTTCCCCCCCCCCCCCCCCCCCCCACCCCGCACATAAAAAAGACTAGAACTCCAGAAACAAAACACTAAAACTCACTAAGCTAAAATAAAGAGGTGAAAAAAATGGACAGCTGCAGGCTGGGCAGCCATACCAGACAGGACGGCGCCCCTGCTACATACCGCGGGGTTGTAAACTGTCCAAGCAAAATATGAAGTGCTGTTCCTCTGATTTGCATTTGGCCTCACTTGGACAGTGGAGGAGGTGCAGGGCAGAAAGTTCAGTGTGGTAATGGGAAGGGGAGTTAAAGTGTTTGGCAAATGGGAGATTGTGGACGTCTAGATGGATTGAGCGAAGGTGTTCAGTGGAACGATCAACCAGTCTACGTTTGGTCGCTGGTATATAGGAGTCCACACCTGGAACAGCGGTGGTTACTGCCAGAGGACCCTAGAGTTTATTTAGAGTCACAGAGTTATAGAGTCACAGTCATACAGCACAGAAAAACACCCTTCGGCCCAATTTTCCAACGCTGACCAACATGCCCCATCTACACTAGTCCTACCTGCCTACGTTTGGCCCTTATCCCACTATACCTACCCTATCTTATATAGTACACAGTATACAAAATAGACACAAAATGGTGGAGTAACTGAGTGGGACAGGCAACATCTTTGGAGAGAAGGAAGGGGTGACGTTTCACGTAGTGACCCTTCTTCAGACTGATATCTTGGATGGTATCAAGATTCTTGAGACTTTCTGGAGCTGCACACATCTAGACAATTGAAGAACATTCAAGAAGACATCAGATTTGGACCTTGTAAATGGTTTAAAGGCCCCATAGCAGAAGCGTCCGCATCGCGGGGCTGGAAACGGGAAGTATCCTGAGCTAATTCTGCTACAACCAACATCTATTGCAACGAGTGACAGCTCCCACTGATTGGCGCCGGAAGTTGCGTCTTTTTCAGGACGGCCGATGACAGTGATGTCAACATTTGAAACATGGAAGATGGACACAAAGGAAGAATGGTTTAAAGGCCATTTGCTGCGTTACTCACCATAGGATAACCAGAATCGGAATGGTCTCGTAACCACGTCATTATGTGGATACTAACAATTGACTATCTGATCAATGGTGTCTTTCTGGACATTGATGGTGGAGTTCTAGGCAATGATAAAGCTATTGGGTGACTAGTTGTTGGAGATGGGTGTGAGGGGTTATGGGCAGAAGGCAGGGGAATGGGATGAGGAGGGAGAAATAGATCAGCCATGATTGAATGGCGGAGTAGACTTGATGGGCTGAATGGCCTAATTCTGCTCCGATCACTCACGATCTTATGATGATGATTGGCTGACAGTTTTTTGGGGAATGTCACTTAGACCACTAGAGACAGGGCACTTCCTACTCTTTCCAAGAACAGGGTAAACAAATATAATAAAGTGTGAAAACTAAAACATCGCAGCCCCATTTGAACATATTATTCTCAACTTCGGCATAAAAGTACAAACATATCTTGTTTTCCCATTCATCCGCATCATTCCAGCTAAAATCCGACGGTTATCAGATTCCAACATTGCCACATCCATTATTAATATGACAAATGAATCTCCCCAAAGCCATTATTGAATGTACTTTCCAACTTCCAAATGCCTAGCCTTTTGGCACTGGGGACCATGGTGGTGCAGCAGGTAGAGCTGCTGCCTCACAGCACCATGTATTGTCTTTTTGCTGACGGGTCAGTGTGCAACAAAACATTTTCGCCGTACCTCGGTGCACGTGACAATAAACTAAACTGAAACCAGAGACCTGGATTTGATCTTGACCTCAGGTGCTGTCTGTGAGGAGTTTGCAAGTAATCCCCGTGGCCAGGTGGGTTTCCTCCAGGTGCTCCGGTTTCCTCCCACATCCTGATGTCTCGTGAGTTTGTAGGTTTGTAACATCGCCCCTACTATGTTGGGAGTGGATGCAAAAATGGGACACCATGGAACTAGTTTGAAAGGATGACTAGTTTAATGGTTGGCGTGCACCCGTTCGGCCAAAGGGACCAATTTCTACGTTGCAGCTTTCAGTCAATCTATATGACTGGACTTAATGATCCGGATCGACTGGGCTTGTCTTCACTGGAATTTAGAAGGATGAGAGGATATCTTATAAACATATAAAGTTCTTAAGGGATTGGACAGGCTAGATGCAGGAAAATGTTCCCCATGTTGGGGGACTCCAGAACCAGGGGTCACAGTTTAAGAATAAGGGGTTGGCCATTTAGGACCGAGATGAGGAAAAACATTTTCACCCAGAGAGTTGTGAATCTGTGGAACTTTCTGCCACGGAAGGTAGTGGAGGTCAATTCACTGGATGTATTCAAGAGAGAGTTAGATATAGCTCTTGAGGCTAACAGAATCAACGGATATGGGGAGGAAACAGGAACAGGGTACTGATTCTGGATGATCACTCATGATCGTATTCAATGGTGGTGCTCGTTCGAAGGGCCGAATGGCCTACTCCTGCACCTACTTTCTATGTTTCTATGATTCTTTGTTTCTATGTTTCCATGGATCTCTGGAAGCAGCACCTGAGTGGAAAATTCAGGCACCTTTCATTCTCTATAGTATCGCTTCTACAAAGTTAATGCAATTACGCTAATATTCTCTCGACAGTTCATAATCATTGTAGCTGGCACTAATGTGGAGGCTGATTTAAAGTGCTGGAATTATTGGCTGATTTTAATACTGGTTTTAAATTTGTAAATATCATGTGATGGAAGAAATACAAAAGCACAGGGAATGTTTATATAGAAATGAGAGAATTGCAAATGACATGCATCTATCATTTTAAAATCTATTTGATTAAATGGAGAGAGTACAGGAACTATAAAGATAAGTACTGATGAAAGAATTATGTAAAAACGATGACCAAATCCAATATAATGTAAAAGGTTAGGGGAGGAAAAGGCAAGGTAATCTTTGAAATGCATTGACAGTAGTGTCACAGAGTCACAGAGTGACACAGTGTGGAAACAGGCCCTTTGGTTCAACTTGCCCACACCGGCCAACAATGTCCCAGCTACACTAGTACCACCTGCCTGCGTTTGATCCATATCCCTCCAAACCTGTCCTATCCATGTTTAAGAAAGACCTGCAGATGCTGGAAAAATCGCAGATAGACAGAAAATGCTAGAGAAACTCAGCAGGTGAGGCAGCATCTATGCAGAAAAGGAATTGGTGATGTTTCGGGTCGGGCAATGACAATAGACATTTTTTGTCTATCTGTCCTATCCATGTACCTGATTAAACTCTCCAGGGGTTCTGTCCAAATTAATTGAGGTTGTATCTGAGAGGAGAAATTCAAGAACAATTAGAGCACATGAATCAAGGGGCCAGGTGGGTTTCCTCCAGGTGCTCCGGTTTCCTCCCACATCCAGATAAATCGCGAGTTTGTAGGTTTGTAACATCGCCCCTACTATGTAGGAAGTGGTTGAAAAAATGGGACACCATGGAACTAGTTTGAAAGGATGACCAATGGTTGGCGTGTACCTAATGGGCCAAAGGAACCAATTTCCACGCTGCAGCTTTCAATCAATCGATATGACTGGGCTATAACCGCAAGTGGCGGCGCTGCCTGGCAGCTGCGGCTCACCTGCAGTCCGTCTCTTTTTTATTTTATTTTTGTCTTCGTGTCTGCTTTTAGTGATTATTTTTGGTTTATTAGGTTGCATATGTGTGCGTGGGGAGGGGGGGGGGGGGGGAGGGTGGGAGAAACAGGGTTTTAGTCTCTCCCTTCGGGGGGGTGCGACTTTTCTTGTCATGTCCCCCGTCACCGTCTCCGTCTGTGTTGAGGCCCTAATGGCGAAGCTGGCGGTCTTCCAGCTTCCAGCAGCGGCGGCACGGCTTCGGAGCTTCAGCGGCGACCTGGCTTTCGGGGCTGCGGTGCTCCAGCGACGACCTGGCTTGCGGGGCTGCGGTACTCCAGCGACGTTCTGGCGGCAACCTGGTTTTGGAGCTGCGATGCTCCAGCAGCGGGCCCTGTGGCGGTGTTTCAGCGTTCCGGCGATGGCGGTGGCGGCGGCCCGGTTTCGGAGGCTCGGCTGCGGGCCTGGTGGACGGCAGCATCGGAGGCCTGGATCTCCTCAGCGCAGATGGAGAACAAGGAGGGAAGAAGACAGAGACTCTAAGACTTTTGCCTTCCACCACAGTGAGGAGGTGTTTGGTGAACTCACTGTGGTGGATGTTAATTTTGTGTTTATTGTGTGGTTTTGTTATTTTTAATATATGTATGACTGCAGGCACGAAATTTCGTTCAGACCGAAAGGTCTGAATGACAATAAAGGTAATTCAATTCAATAATCCGGATCGACTGGGCTTGTCTTCACTGGAATTTAGAAGGATGAGAGGGGATCTTATAGAGACATATAAAGTTCTTAAGGGATTGGACAGGCTGGATGCAGGAAAAATATTCCCCATGTTGGGGGAGTCCAGAACCAGGGGGGTCACAGTTTAAGAATAAGGGGTTGGCCATTTGGGACTGAGATGAGGAAAAACATTTTCACCCAGAGAGTTATGAATCGGTGGAACTTTCTGCCACGGAAGGCAGAGGAGGCCAATTCACTGGATGTATTCAAGAGAAAGTTAGATGTAGCTCTTGGGGATAACAGAATCAAGGGCTATGGGGAGGAAACAGGAACAGGGGACTGATTCTGGATGATCACCCATGATCATATTCAATGGCGGTGCTGGTTCGAAGGGCCGAATGGCCTACTCCTGCACCTACTTTCTATGTTTCTATGTTTCTTTGTTTCTATGTTTCCATGGATCTCTCGAAGCAGCACCTGAGTGGAATATTCAGGCACCTTTCATTCTCTATAGTATCTTTTCTACAAAGTTAATGCAATTACGCTAATATTCTCTCGACAGTTCATAATCATTGTAGCTGGCACTAATGTGGAGGCTGATTTTAATACTGGTTTTAAATTTGGAAGTATCACGTGAGGATAGAAATACAAAAGCACAGGGAATGTTTATATAGAAATGAGAGAATTGCAAATGACATGCATCTATCATTTTAAAATCTATTTGATTAAATGGAGAGAGTACAGGAACTATAAAGATAAGTACTGATGAAAGAATTATGTAAAAACGATGACCAAATCCAATATAATGTAAAAGGTTAGGGGAGGAAAAGGCAAGGTAATCTTTGAAATGTATTGACAGTAGTGTCACAGAGTCACAGAGTGACACAGTGTGGAAACAGGCCCTTTGGTTCAACTTGCCCACACCGGCCAACAATGTCCCAGCTACACTAGTACCACCTGCCCGCGTTTGATCCATATCCCTCCAAACCTGTCCTATCCATGTTTAAGAAAGACCTGCAGATGCTGTAAAAAATGAAGGTAGACAAAACATCCTGGAGAAACTCAGCGAGTGTGGCAGCATCTATGCAGAAAAGGAATTGGTGACATTTTGGGTCGAGAGATGTCAATAGACATTTTTGTCTACCTCCCCTATCCATGTACTTGATTAAACTCGCCAGGAGTTCTGTCCAAATTAATTGAGGTTATATCTGAGAGGAAAAATTCAGGAACAATCAGAACCCATGAATCAAGGGGCCAGACAAATGTCCATGATTAATGGCCAAGCTCACACCATCAATGTTACAAATATGGCAAAAAAGATTATTTAATGTTTTTATAATCAACATGTTGGGTCAGCAGTAGAGCTACTGCCTTACAGGGTCAGAGACCCGGGTTCGATCATTTGTACATTTGTATGTTCTCCCCGTAACTTGCGTGGGTTTTCTCAGAGATCTTCAGTTTCCTCCCACACTCCAAAGACGTACAGGTTAGCAGATTAATTGGCTTGGGTTTGTATACTTGGTATAAGTGTAAAGTTGTCCCGAGTGTGCTTCGCATCGTGTTAACATGTGGGAATCTCTGGCCGTGAGGACTCGGTGGGCCGAAGGGCCTATTTCCGTGCTGAATCTCCAAATTAACCTAAAAGATAATGGGCAATTTCAAGAATAGCATAAGAAGAACTCTACTTTTGGTCGTTAGCACTACATGGAAGAGATAGCATTGTCCATCAATTAGATTTTGTTGTTTAGTTTCGAGATACAGCGCAGAAACAGGCCCTTCCGGCCCTACGAGTCCGTGCCGACCAGCGATCCCTGCACATTAACGCTATCCTATACCCACTAGGGACAATTTTATTTAAACATTTGCCAAGCCAATTAACCTACATACCTGTACGTCTTTGTTCATAGCCTGATATCCAGTACTACTGAGGTTCATGGATTGAACATGTGGGAAGTCATTTCAACTAACTTTTGAAACCACTTGATGTTGACATTCCAAAGACGTCCCAGTGCATCTAGAAGATGTACGTTTTTCACACTGAAGTCTGGCTCAGCCAGTGGCACCTAGGAATAGACTGGGTGACAACCAACAATAGTTTGGTGACTACTGGAGAGACAGTTGACGGCACAGAAAGACGGCACCCGGGACAGGCTGGGTTAGCACCCCAGTCTGTGTCTTTCGTGAGAAAGACACCCAACAAAGCTATGGAAAGACCTGATGAACCACCGTGGCCTGAACATCCATCAGGCGAGAATGAAATGCTTGGAGAAGGAGAAACAGGTGCAGCGCACAGGCCTTGAACCTGGTGAGATGCAGGAGGAGCCCGGCCGGGAGTCACCCCACAGAGCCCAGTCCCTCCACGCACTAGTCTCCCAACCCCTGCAGAGTTGTTACTAAGATGGATGATCCGTGGGCGGTTGCTGCTGGGACGCAAGTCGGGGCCTGATCAACCCCGGCTGGGTCGCCTGGGCGAGGGTGTCTGATGTTGTGAGACCCGAAACACCCGATGACCCCAGGTCACATCACTGAGGATGCGTCCCAGCTCATCTAGAAGATGTATATTTTTCACATTTCTCCCCCATAATCTGTATTGAGAAGCTCGGATTTGCAACTGGTTACATTTATTAATTAACCTAATATGGCAATTGAGAGAAAAATTGATGATTATAGCTTTAGTACAGCTTGTGAAAAAAGAGCAGAGAGAGATCATCACCATTTGGTTGCCTCATTCATTCCCTCGCTCTATTTACTTCCATAAATGGGAGTATTGGTGTGACTCACCACCAGATGTAGTTCATGACATCACTACACGTCCTAACAATCATTACATCCTCTCATTTCTTTATTTTTTTCCACCCACTTTCAATTAAAATGATATTCAACATGAAACAGCCCAAATGTGTAGGAAGAAACTGCAGATGCTGGTTTAAACCGAAGAAAGACACAAAATGCTGGAGTAAAGGGGCCTGTCCCACTGTACGAGGTAATTCAAGAGTTCTCCCGAGTTTCCCCTGATTCGAACTCGGAGAGTTACAGTAATAGCCGCTCGTAGGTACTTGGGGCTCTCGTGGACATTTTTCAACATGTTGAAAAATCCTCTCGAGCTTACCGTGTTTCCCGTGGACCTGCCGTTAGCGTTACGAGCCGCTAAGAGACGTCCCGAGCTCCGACGTACCCGCTACGTTCATTCTACCTACTTACCACGAGTTTGATTTTTTTTTAAACTCGGGAGAGCTCTTGAATTACCTCGTACAGTGGACAGGCCTGTCATCGGGACAGGCAGCATCTCTGGAGAAAAGGAATAGCTGACGTTTCGGGTCGAGACCCTTCTTCCTTTAGTGGAATGAATGATGTCTCTTTCTACATCATGCAACATGCACATTGCACATGAATACATTCTTTCTGTTCTGCATACACGCAAAAATCATAATGCACCTATATAGAGGAATCCCAAATCCATTATATTAATCTATCTTTTTCTTTCTCTATGGGTCCCATGGAAATATAGAATTGTTTCTGCAAGTCCAATGACTCTCCTTATTGCAAATGGCTGTTTACTAAATATCTTATTTTCTGTCAATTCACACCAGCATCTTTCAATCTCAACTTCTCCCCATTTCCTCCCATTTCCTCAGTTCAGTCCTAACTACAAGCATTGATTCAAGTTGTTTCTAAGTCAGAATTTCTCCATTGCAATTGCTACTTTTTCCTGTGTGGACTTTCAGTAATTGGCATGAAACTATTATATTTCACACGTAAGAAATTATGTAATTGATGCAATTTTCAACATCCTGCTTCATTTGTCTGGGTCACTTCTCACTCTTCTGTGAATGAGGAGGACAAATATCACCTCGGAAACAATTACATGGCTTTTGTTTGCTGAAGTGTAATTGTTGGCCCATTCCCAAATATTGAAATCCTTGCAAAAGTAGAATTAAACGCAGCAGACGAGAGAACTGAAAGCAGCTTTGTAATCCAATGGCAAATGGCATAGATGCTACAGTGTCAGAATATGCTGGATATTCAGCACTGGAATAGGCCATTCAGCTCACCTGATCTCTGCTCCATCACATAGGGCGGCACTGTGGTGCAACAGTAGGGATACTGCATTATGGAGCCAGAGACCAGGGTTCGGCCCTGACTATAGGTGCTGTCGGTACAGAGTTTGTTTGTTCTCCCTGTGACGCCGTGCGTTTTTTTCCAGATACTCCGGTTTCCTCCGTCATTCCAAAGACGTGCGGGTTTGTAGGTTAATTGGCTTCTGGAAAAATTGTCGTTGAGTTGGAGGATAGAAGTAGAGTACGGGTGATCGTTGGTTGGCGCAGGCTTGGTTTCCACTGTGTAGAACTAAAACTAAACTAAGGACACGAGCCTCCACCCAGCACACTCATCCGCAGGTCTTCCCATTCCTCCTGCTCTTGTACCCTCACTGAGTTTGCTCTTCAAATTTGTGCTGTCCACTTCAAACAATTTTTGAATAAAAGTCAAACAATTTTTTTTTTTTTTCAAATTCTTCTCAGCCTTTTGTTGGGTTTATGAATTTCTATATATTTGCCCAATTTCCCTTCTATCATATCATATCGTATGATCTTCAGCGTTGCTATCACCCATGTGCACTACAGAATGGTCTGTCGATTTACATTATGTGCTGCAGAAAGCCAGGGCTGGCAGAAAGACAGACTGCAAAGACAACAAGACAGATACACAAATATTGCAATAGGAGAGAGTATATTTGTTAAAATAAAATATACTATTTAGGTTCAATTTAAAAGGGGAAAGAAAACGTAAGGTGGTCGAGAGATTTGGGAAGGAAATTCCAGAACATCGGAGCTTAACAGGCAAAGACAATAATGGACGATTGGAAATCTGGAATGGGCAATGGGCCACACTTGTCGGAGACATTTTGACACCAGAACACTGACGCAATTATAAAGAAAGCACATCAGCGCCTCTACTTCCTGAGAAGATTACGGAGAGTCGGTATGTCGAGGAGGACTCTCTCTATCTTCTACAGGTGCACAGTAGAGAGCTTGCTGACCGGTTGCATCGTGGTTTTGTTCGGCAACTTGAGCGCCCAGGAGCGGAAAAGGCTGCAAAATGTTGTAAACACTGCCCAGTCCATCATCGCCTCTGACCTCCCTACCATCGAGGGGATCTACCACAGTCTCTGTCTCAAAAAGGCTGGCAGCATCATCAAGGACCCACACCATCCTGGCCACTCACTCATCTCTCCGCTGCCTTCAGGTAGAAGGTACAGGAGCCTGAAATCTGCAACATCCAGGTTCAGGGACAGATTCTTCCCCACAGCCATGAGACTATTAAACTCAACTCAAATATAAATATGAACTTTATTAGCCTACTGCACTTTATATGCTTATTTATTTGTGTGTATAAATATATATTCAATGGTATATGGACACACTGGTCTGTTCTGTATTTATTTATGCCTACAATATTCTGTGATACTGAAGCAAAGCAAGAATTTCATTGTCCCATCTAGGACACATGACACTAAACCCACTTGAACCTAAACTTGAAAGGATGTAATGCCAACTATGTTCATCGAGGTAATGCAGGAACAAGCTCATATATAAAACCTTTTATGTGCTCTGTATAGATGACATAGAAATATATTGTGTGACGTTAAGGTTGTTGAGACGTGCAATGTGAGATGTTTAATATTGCAATATTTTACGCATCGTTCAGTCTGGTAGCAATGGTCACAACAAGCAGAGATGTTCCCTTTGACCCGACTAGTCCAAGTACGTGATGCAACATGCCAGAGTACAGTGCCGGAAGAACACGCAGACATAAAGCAAGCAAAGGGCATGAATACCTATTATGATTACCAAGCACTGCTGAACTACGACTGGTGAGTCCATAACTCAAAGAAAACCAAGCAAACCTTTAAGGTTAATCCCTTGAAATTGAAGAAACAGCACCTTTTAATGGGGATAGACACAAAAAGCTGGAGTAACTCAGCGGGACAGGCAGCATCTCTGGAGAGAAGGAATGGGTGACGTTTTGGGTCAAGACCCTTCTTCAGACTCCAGTCTGAAGAAGGGTCTCGATCCGAAACAACACCCATTCCTTCTCTCCAGAGATGCTGCCTGTCCCGCTGAGTTACTCCAGCATTTTGTGTCTCCCTTTGGTTTAAACCAGCATCTGCAGTTCCTTCCTACACCTATTATGGCGGCTCTTTGATAATCATTTATTTTTTTATTTGCACTGTACCTTGGGTTCTCAAGAATATTTGGGAATTATTCTTTGGTGTCTTCTTCTGTGAAGCCAAACATAAACTATTTATTTAATCTCTCTGCTATTTATATACAATTCTCCATCATCAATTCTTCCCGCCCTCTCCTCTCCTTGCATTTGGCATGCACAGCCTAAAGTTGTAGATCAAGGGCAGACATCCAGGCTAGGACAGCATCAGTTACTGGGTGGATGGCTTTGATGCCACCAGGGAAAAGCCTCAGTGGGCAGTCATTCACGATGTGTGGGACGGTCTGGTCTGGTCTGGATGCCCGTAGTCACAAGCAGGGCTGTCTGTCACCCCCCACTTATGCAGGTGATGGGCTGTTCTTGCATGGAGGGTGCGGATTCAGTTCAGGGTTCGCCATTGCTTGCGATGGAGGCCAAGTCCCACTGGTTTCACTGTGGGGTCTGTGATGACCTCTCCGTTGTCGGTGTTGGCATCTTTCCAGGCTCTGCGCCACTCAGTCTTGGAGTCAAAGTCTTCCATGGATTTAACGGAAGACCAGAAGAGTTTGCGGGACTTCAGACGCATGTTGGGCAGATTGTTCAAGTCAGCATGGATGGGAAGGTCAGGGTTAGCCTCGATGGTGCACCAATCTTTCAACATCCTCTCCCTTCTGCGTATGCTGGGAGGGGCGATATGAGAGAGGACAGGGAGCCACTGCAAAGGTGTTGACTTAAGTGTCCCTGTGATGACCCGCATTACAGAGTTAAGGATAGTGTCAACTCGTTTGGTGTGGCAGCTATTAGCCCAAGCTGTTGAGCAAAACTCGGCTGTTGAGGAGACTAGGGCTAAGCTTGCGGTACGGAGGATGTGTGCATTGGGTCCCCAGCTGTTGTCTGCAAGTTTCCTGATGATGTTCACCCTGGCTTTCAGTTTATCAGCCACCATCTTTGGGTGTTCACGATAGGTGAGGGTGCGATCCAGGGTGACTCCGAGGCACTTGGGGAATTCTTTGCCCCCCACCCCCCCCGTCTCCGTCCAGAAAGGATCCACATTTTGACCTTGTATTGTGTAAACTATTTAAAAACTGCAGATTTGGCACCAAGTCAGATATCGAAGGAGGCAATGTTTGGCATACGTTGTGATTTGAGAGATGTCGTGACCTGTTCAGGTTTCAGAACATCTCGTGTTTATGTTCCATGGAACCAATGACTGAAGAGAGCTTTCGGATGGATGTTCAGGGTCAAGTGTGTGGGATTGCTCCTATATATTCCTGATATAGTAGTGGCCAGAGGATCTGGGGTGATGGAGGAACTGAAGGAAATCCGCATTAGGCAGGAAATGGTGTTGGGTAGACACACGGGACTGAAGGCTGATAAATCCCCAGGGCCTGATGGTCTTAAGGAAGTGGTACTTAAGGAAGTGGCTCTAGAAATCTTGGATGCATTGGTGATAATTTTCCAATGTTCTATAGACTCAGGATCAGTTCCTGTGGATTGGAGGGTAGCTAATGTTATCCCACTTTTTAAGAAAGGCGGGAGAGAGAAAACAAGGAATTATAGACCAGTTAGCCTGATATCGCTGGTGGGGAAGTTGCTGGAGTCAATTATAAAAGATGAAATAGCCACACATTTGGATAGCAGTAACAGGATCAGTCCGAGTCAGCATGGATTTACGAAGGGAAAATCATGCTTGACTAATCTTCTGGAATTCTTTGAAGATGTAACTAGGAAAATGGACAAGGAAAGTGGATGTAGTGTACCTGGACTTTCAGAAAGCATTTGATAAGGTCCCACATGGGAGATTAGTGGGCAAAATTAGGGCACATGGTATTGGGGGTAGAGTGCTGACATGGATAGAAAATTGGTTGGCAGACAGGAAACAAAGAGTAGGGATTAACGGGTCCCTTTCAGAATGGCAGGCGGTGACTAGTGGGGTACCACAAGGCTCGGTGCTATTTACAATATACTTCAACGATTTGGATGAAGGGATTCAAAGTAACATTAGCAAATTTGCAGATGACACAAAGCTGGGTGGCAGTGTGAATTGTGAGGAGGATGCTATGAGAATGCATGGTGACTTGGACAGGTTGGGGGAGTGGGTCGATGCATGGCAGATGCAGTTCAATATGGATAATGCGAGGTTATCCACTTCTGTAGCAAAAACAGGAAGGCAGATTACTATCTAAATGGTGTCAAGTTGGGAAAAGGGGACGTACAACGGGATCTGGTAATCCTTGTTCATCAGTCTATGAAAGTAAGCATGCAGGTACAGCAGGTAGTGAAGAACGGCAAAAGTCAAAGTCAAAAGAGTTTATTGTCATGTGTCCCTGATAGGACAATGAACATCTTTCTTTGCATAGCACAACAGAACATAGTAGGCATTGACTACAATTATATACGTAAATACACACAAGAATTAATAAATTAATAAAGTGCAAATAACAGATGGAGGGATATTAATGTTCAGAGTTTTATCCTAGCCAGGTTTAATAGCCTGATGGCTGTGGGGAAGTAGCTATTCCTAAACCGGGTTGTTGCAATCCTCAGGCTCCTGTACCTTCTACCCGAAGGTAGCAGGGAGATGAGTGTGTGGCCAGGGTGGTGTGGGTCCTTGATGATGCTGCCAGCCTTTTTGAGGCAGCGACTGCGACAGATCCCCTCGATAGAAGGGAGGTCAGAGCCGATTATGGACTGGGCAGTGCTTACTACTTTTTGTAGTCTTTTCCTCTCCAGGGCGCTCAAGTTGCCGAACCAAGCCACGATGCAACCGGTCAGCAAGCTCTCTACTGTGCACCTGTAGAAGTTAGAGAGAGTCCCCCTTGACAGACCAACTCTCCGTAATCTTCTCAGGAAGTAGAGGCGCTGATGAGCTTTCTTAATAATTGCATCTGTGTTCTCGGACCAGGAAAGTTCTTCACAGAAGCGAATGGCATGTTGGCCTTTATAACAAGAGGAGTCGAATATAGGAGTAAAGAGGTCCTTCTGCATTGGTACAGAGCCCTAGTGAGATCACACCTGGAGTATTGTGTGCAGTTTTGGACCCCTAATTTGAGGAAGGACATTCTTGCTATTGAGGAAGTGCAGCGTAGGTTTACAAGGTTAATTCCCGGGATGGCAGGACTGTCATATGCTGAGAGAATGGAGCGGCTGGGCTTGTACAGTCTGGAGTTTAGAAGGATGAGAAGGGATCTCATTGAAACATATATGATTGTTAAGGGTTTGGACACGCTAGAGGCAGGAAACATGTTCCCGATGTTGGGGGAGTCCATAACCAGGGGCCAAACAGTTTAAGAATATGGAGTAAGCCATTTAGAACAGAGACGAGGAAACACTTTTTCTCACATAGAATGGCGAGTCTGTTGAATTCTCTGCCTTAAAGGGCGGTGGAGCCAGGTTCTCTGGATGCTTTCAAGAGAGAGCTAGATAGGGCTCTTAAAAATAGTGGAGTCAGGGGATATGGGGAGAAGGCAGGAACGGGGTACTGATTGGGAATGATCAGCCATGTTCACATTGAATGGCGGTGCTGGCTCGAAAGGCTGATTGGCCTACTCCTGCACCTATTGTCTATTGTCTATTGTGGATAAAATGGAGATAACATTCAAACGAGAAGGAGACTAGTTCACTGCAGCGTTCCGTGATGCAGGCGGGTGTAAATATAACAACCGCATCATTTTTATCTTCTTCATTAGGGTCTACTTATGAGTCTAGTGGGCAGCTTTGGCAGGAAACCAACATGTTCTACAAAAGGAGGGAAGATATGCCATCAGATCATTGGGATTATGGAGCAGCACTTCTGATATTATAACAGAGCACATATCACAGGGAGCCCAAATGAAAAATGGCACTTACGCAACAGCTGGCAGCCAAGTGGAAGATTGGGACCATTTGAAAACCACTATTGCCAGTAAACATTCTCGAGTTCAAAATGGGCATTCAGATGAATGAAGATCTCCCAGTATTTGAGTGTGAGAAGCGCAGGCTGTAAATTCAGATAGACAACACCGACCACCATATATTGCGGTGGTGCTGAAGCAATAATGTGTGCGATTTTGCACAATGGCACGAAGATCCAGCTACAAGTGAGGACAACCAACGCTGCACAAAATCTCACGTTACTGTATAAAAAATAGTTACAGGCATTTTAGGAATTACATAATTGGGGTTGGATGGACTGTTAACACAATATGCAGATTTATTCAATAATTCATGCAGAGACTTCAATGGGCACAAAGCCATCCCACACCTGCCGAGAAGTACAAACAAACTATCGCTGGCCTGTTCCCCGTTCTCTTGAAGCACAGGTGCAAAAAGAGATGCAGAAATTGGAGCAACATGTGGTGCTGATCAAAATTCAACATTATGACAGGGTAGCCCTGCTTGTTGTTAGCCCAACACCAGATGCAACGATGCGGATAATCAGTGGTAATCATGTCAAGCTGAAGTAAAAGTCACGGATGAGCAATGCCCGTTAAATAAACACAGTGCCAGGGAAGACCAAGGGCGGCACGGTGGCGCAGCGGTAGAGTTGCTGCCTTAAGGGCCTGTCCCACCAGCATGCAACTCTATGCGATTAGCGCGACCTAACGTGGTCGCTTCAGCCGTCCGGCGTCGCACCGCCGGTCCCACTTCGATCGCCGGAGCCATGCGGAATTGTGCGGAGTTCGCCCCGACATCGTGCGGGGCACCGAAAAACTGACCATGTTCAAAAATTCCGCGCGGCAACGGTTTGTCGGCTCGCAGTCACCTCGACGCATTACACACCGCCTCGACGTCGAGCCTCCGTGACCCTCTCTGTAGGTGCCTCCGTGACCCTCTATGTGTGTGGCTCCGTGGCCCTCTATGTGTGTGCCTCTGTGCCCCTCTCTGTGTGCCCCTCTCTGTCCTGGCGAACTTACCTTTAAGACTTCGCTCCAAGTTCGCCTCGCTTTGCGCCGCGTTGCGCCACTCACCCGACCTCCGCGCGGCCCTCGCTGCCGGTTTGGTCGCGCTTGCTGCATGCAGGCGCATGCTGGTGGGAACGGCCCTGTACGGGGATCACCCGATCTCCGCGCGGCCCCCGCTTCTAGTTTGATCGCGCTCATCGCATGGAGTCGGATGCTGGTAGGACAGGCCCTTTACAGTGCCGGAGACCCGGGTTCGATCCCAACTACGGGTGCATGTCTGTAAAGAGTTTGTACGTTCTCCCCGTGACCTGCGTGGGTTTGTCACTCAATTAGCTTGATACAACTGCAAATTGTTCCCAATGTGTGTGGATAGCGTTAATGTGTGGGGATCGCTGGTCGGCGCGGACTTAGTGGGCCGAAGGGCCCGTATCACCAAATTAAGACAAAAGTTTATACCAGGCTGGATTTGTTCCAGCTGATCCCTCAAATGCGACAAACACAAGGGAGCAAACTTGAAAGAGGTTATGGAGGAAGTACTCGAGAAGCTGAGCCGTCATAACCTGCATTGAAAATGAAGCAAATGGAGTTTAGTGGAGTTTGAGGTGAAGCTATTGAGCCTCACAGTTGTAGTAAGAGGCTTCATTTGAAGAGCATTGCAGAGCTACAGTGAAAGGTGTGGATAGAGGTTATGTGGGAGGGTTCAGGAACACAGGCCATAGCCTCCGAATAAAAGGATGCACCTTGAGAAAGGAGATATGGAATTTCTTTAGTCAGAGGGTCGTGAATCTGTAGAACACATTGCCACAGACTGCTGTGGAGGCCATCAATGGATATTCTTGGCAGAGATTGACAGATTCTTGATTGGTACGGGTGTCAGGGGTTATGGGGAGAAGGCAGGACGATGGGGTTGAGAGGGAAAGATAGATCAGCCATGATTTAATGGCAGAGTAGACTTGATGGGCTGAAAGGCCTAATTCTGCTCCTAGAACCTATGAATTTATGACAGCTCCAATCTTTCTTCAGGATGTTCCACCACTGTGCTTGGATTTCACTGAATTTTGCCACCACCTTAACTCTCTTCATGAGCCAATGTAGGGGTTGGGTGGGGTGGAGTGGTTGCACAAAGCCAGTCTTGGCAGTGGATACTTGCTTGCCCATTATAAACCCAAGAAACGAGAGAGCACTCCTGTGGTGAATCCAGCAATGGAGGTAATATTCATCAGAGCAGCTGATTCGGTGCTGAAGATAGTCTTTAGCCACCATGCCTTCTCTCCTCATGACCACTGACTGCTCTGCCAGGCATTTCCAACATTCTCTTTTTGTTAGCTTTTCTTTGCTACAGTTCTAATTTTCATTTTGCAGCTTTTACAAACCCTTCTCTCTTTGTATCTGCCCTCATTAATTAGTCAGATGGCTTCATAAAAATGGTGTTGCCATAGAAACACTGCCCTTGGCCTATCTGAAATATGTCCTTTGACCTAGCCTTCCCTCCTCCACCATCTCTGCAAAGTAAGTTGAAGACACAAAGTGCTGGAGTAACTCAGCGGGTCAGGGAGCATCTCAGGAGAACATGGACAGATGACATTTCCGGTCGGGACCCTTCTTCAGTCTGTGTGGGAAGGAACTGCAGATGCTGGTTTAACCCGAAGATAGATACAAAAAGCTCGGGTAACTCTGCGGGTCAGACGGCATCTATGGAGAAAAGGAATAGGTGACGTTTCAGGTCGAGACCCACCTTCGGACTGATTGTTGGGGGGGGAGGACGGAGAGAGCTGGAGGAGAGATGGGGAAGGGCAAAATGTAGCAGATACTAGGTGAACACAGATGCCGGGGGTTGGACAAAGGCCAAAGATGAAAAAAACAGGTGTGAGACACATGGATTGAAATTGTTTCAAATTGTTAAACTGGAGAAAGGAATGCAGTTAGAGGGGGAGGAGAGAAATCTTAGGTAGAGTCCAGTCAAACAAGGGAGGGGATGAAAGGGGGATGTGGGGGAGAAGGGGGAGGGGGAAAGGGAGGAATTTGTTGGAGGGTGCCTAAAAGTGGGCAATTGACTGCTCATACCGTTGGGTTGTAAGCTACCCAAGTGGAATGTGAGGTGCTGTTCCTCCAGTTTGTCTGCAGCATCACTCTGGCAATGGATAAGGCCCAGGACAGTAAGGTCAGTATGGGAATTGGAAGTTGATTAAAATGGTTGGCAACCAGGAGCAACCAGGAGTTGGCAGCCCGAATGCAAGTGTTGGGTAAAATGCTCGGCAAGTTTACACTTGGTCTCGCCCATGTACGGCAGGCCACACCGGGAACACTGACGCAGTAGATGAGGTTGGCGGAGGAGCTCGTGAAACCTTCTACCACCTGGATGGTCTGCTGGGATCCCCGGATGGGGGCGAGGGATGTGGATGGGTGCTGCATCTCCTGCGGTTGCAGGGGAGAGTGCCTGGTGAGGAGGTGGTTTGGGTGAGGAGGGATGAGTTGCAGAGGTAGCGGTCTCTGTGGAAGGCAAGAGGAGGTGGAGATGGGAAGATGTGACTGGTGGTGCGATCACATTGGATGTGGTGATAATGTCGGAGGATGATGTGTTGGATACAGGGTGAAAGGTGCGGGCTAGGGGTTCTCTATCCTTGTTCTGTCTCAGAGAGAAGGAACGAGAGCAGAACTACAGGACACAAAGGAGATGCAGGTGAGGGATCCATCTCTGACAGCAGGGGGATCTCACGTTGATACGGGTGAGGGAAAATTAAATTGAAGTTGTTTTCTTCTTTGTCTGGTTCTGACGCAGGGTCTTCTACCTGAAGTGCGAACTCTGTTTCTCTTTCCACAGATGTTGGCCTGACCTGCTGAGAGTTTCCGACAGATTTACAGCATTTGCAGTTTTTCACTTTGATTTCCACCAGCATCCAGCTTATGTACAAGAGCAACAACACCTCATATTTCGCTTGGGTAGCTGACAACCCAGCGGTAGGAATTTTGATTTCTCTAACTTCAAGTAACCCTCGCATCCCCTCTCTCTCTCCATCCCTCCCTCACCCAAGTCGTTGCACTTGGTTCAGTCGTCTTGTTGAGTCTCATTGTCTGTAACTGGTTTTCACCCAGCTCGCAGCTAACAATGGCCTGTTTCCCTTATCACTGTTACTTTTTTGCAGATCTTTCATTCATTTGTTCTACATCTCTCCATATCACCGTAAATATCGCTCGTTTCCGCTCCACCTGACTCCCAGTCTGAAGAAAGGTCTCGACCCAACACTTTTCTCCAGTGATGCTATCTGACCCACTGAGCTATTCCAGCTTTTTGTGTCTAACTTCATTTTTCAACCAGCGTCTGCATTTCCCTCCTACACAGTACAGGAGGTTCAGCTAATAAGTATATATCGGGATAATAATATCTTCACATATGCTTCACATCTTACATGAGAACTGGCATCAAATTCATGCTACAATCTCGCATTAGCTCCTGCAGAATCTTGGGGTTCTTCCTTAACAACATTGTGGAGTATTATATAAATCCTTTAGATGAGGAATACTCAGCAAAATAGATTTCTTTATTGAGGCATTCAGTACGCTCGAGAACCTAAAACACATTTATGCAGTGTGGGAATAATTAGCAATGTGACACAGTCCCTTAAGGTCATGTTTATAATTCACTGGTACGAGCCTCAGCAATCCGGCATTCCACTGCCATCAACGTCCTTTTGTCAAGTCAAATAAACAACCAGGGATGTACCATCACGTTTCAACCAAATAATATTTCTTGTCTACTGTTGCAACTCTGCAGGTCGGGTCAGATATTACTGACAAATGAAAGGATGGTGTCATATTTATCACTTCACTAGACTAAGTGGGACCTGTTGGGTCCCTGTCACATGGGAGGTCTGGTCCCCCAACGCAACCCGTTCCCCCTACGCAATATTCCACCACTCATCCATAGCCCACAACTGCGCTGGGGTGGCTCATTTCCCCTTATATCCCAGCACTCTCTCCCTCTCCTCTTCATCCTCCCTCTCTTTAAACTTTAAAAAAATGCAAGCACTGTCTACAGGACTATTAAAAAAATCCAATTCCACTTCCCCTGCCTCCCCCAGCACTCCCTCCCCCTCCTGTTCAGCCTCCCTCTGCCAGGACACAGTGTTCTGTGATTGCAACATTTTTGTAGATGAGATCCCATTGTGACGTCATAGCTGTAACTGCCAATGCAACTGCCACTGCAATGTTCAAGTAATTCTTTCTCAAACTGGATTTTGTAAAGTTAAAAATGTGAATAACTTATAAAATATAACATCAATCTGAATTAAACTTGGTGAAAACACACCACATGAAAATTGTTGGTAAGGTGGTGCAAAAATTATAGCACTGTCTTGTACCATTTTGGCGTAATTTCAAGATCTCATTCACATACAGATACCCAAACAAACAAGATGCGAGTTTTAGTAATATACTAGACCAAGTGCAGACCCATTGGGTCTGGTCCCCAAATGTGAGGTTGAGGGGGGGGGGAGAGGGAAGGAGGGGGGGAGAGGGAGGGAGGGGGAAAGGGAGGGGGGGAGAGGGAGGGGGGAGGGAGGGGGAAGGGAGGGGGGAGGGAGAGGGAGGGAGAGGGATGGGGGAGAGGGAGGGGGGGAGAGGGAGGGGGGAGGGAGGGAGGGGGGGAAGGAGGGAGGGGGGGAGGGTGGAGTGGGTGGGCATGATGCCGCGTGAGGCTGCGGGTCAGGCGTCCGCGTATGCAGCGTTTCGATGGCGTACGCAGCGTCTCGACATTGTACGCAGCGTCTTGACGGCATGCACAGCATCTTGACGGCGTACGATGTCGAGACGCTGTATACGGCCATTGTGACGCTGCATATGGCCGTCGTAACGCAGCGTACACCCTCAATGAGCCTGCGGGCCAACAAGCCGTTGACATGCCGGCTCTGTGACGCTGGCTGAAGGCAAAAATCGGCCTCTTCCCTCGCTGCTTTTCGCCGTTCATGGGAAGAGCCGATCTTTGGCTTGAGGCAATGTGATAGAGCCAGTCTGGGGGGGGAGGAAGTTAAATCGACAGCGAAAATGTCGGGTCCCGGGGGGGTGGGGCGGGGGGAGTGGAGGAAGTTAAATCACCATCTAAATACAAAAAATGTCGGGCCCCAGAGGGGGGGAGGAGAGCCTGGTGGCAGCAGCGAAAATCGCCAGCGAAAGTAGAAAAATGGCGGCGTTTTTGGAGGAGAGCAGCAGCAGCAACTGCCGCTATCGTGGCTGGCCAGCAGGAGGCCACAAAATGAGTGAGTGTGGGGGGGCGGTGGGATATTATATTTTAAAATGTGTACATAAACATGTCTAAATGTAATGAGGAGTGGATCCGTGAATATAAAAGTGTAATTTCTAGCGAAATGGAAAAATTCTCGGAGTTTGAGCGTGTGGTTTTGGCAAACCATGAAATCAAAGGCCAAAATTCTGACACAAATAAACGCACACACGCACACACACAGTTTTAAAGATAGATAGATAGATAGATAGATAGATAGATAGATAGATAGATAGATAGATAGATAGATAGATAGATAGATAGATAGATAGATAGATAGATAGATAGATAGATAGATAGATAGATAGATAGATAGATAGATAGATAGATAGAACCATGGATGTTTAATAGGGGTATAACTTTATAGGTTACACTGCACCCTGAAGGCAGCAATTCATCCATCCCATCATGCTGCTATAATGCAGGTTGACAGTGCAATATTTCCAATGTAGTAAACTTCAACAACTCAAGAACTCCTCCTCTGGCACTGGCTGGCTTTTGGTATGATAAACGATTACGGTGAGATGAGTTTCTGAACCTCCAGGCAGAGTGAAGGCACCGATTTGGAACTGCAGAATGAAATAAGGAAGCTGGCTTACAGCGTACTAAGGATTTAGGACCTCGAAGTTTGACTGGGGACATAAATGACAAAGCTGTGAAGGGAGTAAATGTCTTTCATGGATCTGGATTTCTTCCTTTGTGCCCCTGCAACTAATTCAAATAAACAATTTCTCAAAAGCCAACATTTCGAGAAATATCTTAGATTTGATTACTGCAAAAAGCTGCAAGAGGTTTTAAGTACTAGTGATTATATGATCATTACAATTCACTTTACTGGGACTTGGAGGATATTAAAACCACAATTTAATTATGATCAAGGAATTATGCCCTCAAGGAGACTAATCAGATAGTCATGACCAAGTTTGCAAAAGGCTTGGAGAGGAGAGGAACAATGGAGTTACTGCAAGGAAGCAAACTTGTTGCCCAACTGACAAATGCTAGGCTGCACCATACCAAAGATCCCAAACATACAGGCAGTCCAGTCTGGTCGAACTGCAATTCAAAAATGAAAAGAAGGAATTTGAAGCTGCGAAGGAAAATGGCCCAAGGCAGCGTGGATTCAATATTAGGCATGTTAGAATTAGTTTAGTTTAGTTTAGAGGTACAGCGCGGAAACGGGCACTATGAATCCGCACCGACAAGCGATCCCCGCACACTAACACTGCCCTACATATACTAATGACAATTTTATTTTACATTTACACCAAGCCAATTAACCTACAAACCTGTACGTCTTTGGAATGTGGGAGGACACCAAAGGTCTCAGAGAAAACCCACGCAGGTCACGGGGAGAACGTACAATCCGTTCGGACAAGCACCCGTAGACAAGATTGAACCCGAGTCCCTGGCGCCGTAAGGCAGCAACTCTACTGCTATGCCACCGTGTCGGGTGTAGATGTGTGAAAATAATTCAAAATGTCAAATGAGTTTCAAGTTAACATGGGAAGGAGAATAAAAAATATTTTTTTCTCTATCAAAAGTTAAAGGAGGATGAGTGATGGAGTTGACTAATTGTAAGCCTGAGTAGGTAAGGATGAGAAAAGTGGTGTGAACAAAAATGTTCTTAATTTGGGAAGATAGCTTGGAGGTCCACGCAGAGATAACGTGAGCATATCCATACCATTTTAGGACCATTGATGAGCAAATGTGAAGCAAGCAAATCTCATGGGCCAATTTAATAATTGTATCTAGAAGCGCAAATGAGGAATGTTGGAAGATTGGTAGTTCACCCTAGCTTATGGAAGGACCATTCAGTGGTCTGATAACAGCAAGGAAGTAGCTGTTCCTGAATCTGGTGGAACGCACTTTCTTATCTTATGTCCCACGGGAGAGGGAAAAAGAGGAAACGACCAGGGTGAAAATAGACCTTGATTATGTTAGCTGCTTTTCCACGATAGAATCGATGGTGAGCAGCATTTCCAGACAGAATTAATGGACTGGGCTACATTAAAAACTCTCTGCAGTTTCTTGCAGTCTTGGGCAAAGCTGTTGCCAAACCAAGCTGTGATGCTTCCCAAAAGGATGCTTTCTACTGTGCATCTGCAGAAATCAGTAAGAGTCATTGGAGACATGCCAAACTTGCTTAGTCTCCTGAGAAAGTAGAGGTGCTGCTGCTTTCTTGGCCATAGTTTCAATGTGCTTTGTCCAGAACAAAGTGTTCTCGACCATCACTACAGCATTATTGATGCTGACTGAGACGTGTACACTATTTTACTTCCTGAAGTCAAAAATAGCTCCTTCATCTTGCTGACATTGAGGGAAGGTTGTTATCTGGACACCACATTATTAAGCTCTCTGTCTCCTTCCTATACTTTCTCTTATCATCGCTCAGGATCTAGCCCACTATGATGGTGTCCGCTGCAAAGTTGTAAATGAAGTTACAGCACAATTTTACTACACAGTCGTGTATTTATATGGAGTACAGGAAGGGGCGAGAACATATCCTTTCAGGGCACTGGCAAATGAGAATTAACATGGAAGAGGTTTTGTCAGCTATCTTCACTGATTGTTTCCTTTGTGTCAGGAAGTTGAAGATCCATATCATCTATATTACTAAAAGTCTGATCTTGACCACTTCCTGTTGTTCTGTATATTGATTTTAGAAAAAATGCTGCCACTTACGGCTGTGATTTTTGGCCATCTTACTCAGAGTCCCCATCCGCTGCGCAGGACAAGAGGATTTTTCCCATTGATTAAAAATAAAAGAGTTATTAGAGTTTAAAAAATGTTGAGATTCTCTCTCCAAGAGGTCATGCTCCTTCTGGAGGGACTATAAAACCCGGAAGTGTTGAGTGCCTCAGTCAGTCTCTGCAAGATGGGGGAGTGAGAGGGTCACATTTCTCAGTCTGAGCTGTGAAAAACACTGAACACATGTCTACTAAACTGTCAGCGGTATTACTGACCGGTTAGTGCCCTTAATGTGGTTTGAAAATATAGTTTGGAAATGCTACAGCTGTGTTGCCTTTGGTTTGGAAATGCTAAAGCTGTGCTGCCTTTGGTTTGGAAATGCTAAAGCTGTGCTGCCTTTGGTTTGGAAATGCTAAAGCTGTGTTGCCTTTGGTTTTGAAGTGCTAAAGCTGTGTTGCCTAATTAAAGTTGTCTTGTCTAATTAAAGTTGCCTTGCCTAATTAAAGTTGCCTTGCCTAATTAAAGTTGCCTTGCCTAATTCAAAGTCTAATCTTGACCACTTCCTGTTTGCGCTTTATATTGATTTTAGAAAAAATGCTACCACATACGGCTGTGATTTTTGCCCATCCCCCTCCGCTCATCAGATACCGAGGATTTTTCCCATCAATGAAAATTAAAAAGTTATTAGTGTTTAAAAAATGTTGAGATTCTCTCTGCTGTCAATCATGCCATGAAGGCCACACCCCTTCTGGTGGGAGGGGAAGAGGGACGGGATGGTCATTATAAAGCCTGAGCACTCTGCAAACTGCTCGCTTAGTCTGCCCGTGCACAAATATCAGTTTCAGTCTAACTAAGTTACATAATACTCCACAATACAGCAGGGAAGAACCTAAAGAGATTGTCCTTGTCATTGTTGCAAGGCAGTGCAATTTTGGCACTATTTATCGTTTAAATCACTGAACATTTACTTAGGTGTGGTTAGTGTCTCCATCAGCAGTTGTCCACTTGAAGCTTATGTGCACACACACAAATGCGTGTGTGCGTGCGTGCGCGTGTACGTACGTGCGTGCGCGTGTGTGTTATTAAGGACCCACATCACCCATCACATAACATCTTCTCCATTCTGCCATCTGGGAAGAGGTACAGGAGCATCAGCTGCAAAACCAGCAGGATGCTACACAACATCTTCCCACAAGCAATAAGACTCGTTAACGGGTCTGAAGAAGGGTCTCGACCCGAAACGTCGCCTATCTCCTTCGCTCCTTAGATGCTGCTGCACCCGCTGAGTTTCTCCAGCTTTTTGTGTAACCCTCGTTAACGGACTATGTCCCCTCCCCATATATCGCACACCAAATCATCTAACCTCGCCCAGACTTTGACAGCTAGACACCTGTCAATGACTGTTCGGTCTGAATGACTGTTTTTAGTTCAAATTTGAGGCCTTCTTTTAGATATGATAATTTTAATTTTATTTAAGTTGTATGTATTTATTCTGTTTTTATCAACTGCACTGATGGGAACTGATTGAGAAACATTTTTTTGTTTCTTCTGTGCATGTAAGTAAGTTAAAATGACATTAAAGTAAATACTGAATATATACACACACTGAACATTTTTTTCTCGTTTATTATATTGTTTACCGTGTACTGTGTTTACATATTCAGTTGCGCTGCTGCAGGGAAGAATGTCATTGTTCATTCTAGGACACATGACAATAAAACACTCGTGTCTCTTACATCTCTAACAGAGTGAGCCCACAACAGCAATGGTGATTCTGCTGCCCCGCTTGCTTGATCTCTCATCCAAGGAATAAACCCTGTGTTTAATAATTTGCAAAAGCACAACTTCCAGTTAAGATGCACCCGTCCTTCAAATGCCACAATAATAAACAGTACAGTGAGTTGGTTATTAATAAACCACATTATTGGTCCGACAAATCTGGGCTGGGACATGACAGGTTTCTTTCCATTTTTTTGACTCCACAGTCAAAAAGACCCAATAGAGGATGTACTTCCTGCGGCAGCTGAGAAAATCTGCCACAGGCAATGATAGAATGCCATCATAGAGTCTGTCCTCACCTTCTCCATCATGGTCTGGTTTGGCTCAGCCACCAAGCACGACAGCTCGAGGCTGCAGCGAACCGTTCGATCAGCCGGGAAGGTTGTTGGCTGCAACCTTGCCCCCATCGACAAACTATACAAGAGCCAGGAAGCGAGCGGGTAAGATCATCTCTGACCCCTCTCACCCTGGCCACAAACTCTTTGAAGCACTTCCCTCTGGAAGGCGACTCCGGACTGTCAAAGCTGCCACAGTTTTTTCCCACAAGCAGTAGCTCTACTCAACAACCAAAGTCGCCTCCTTTTGCTCTGGTATTTTATTTCATTCTTCACATGTTTAAATTAAAATGTTTCATTCATAATTGTCTAATGTATATCGTGTACTTACTTGCGAGCAAAGCACCAAGGCAAATTCCTTGTATGTATACATACTTGGCTAATAAAATGTATTCAATTCAATTCAATACAATTCAATTCTATGTTTGCCACAAGCCTATGAATGCTGACCACGTAAAGAGACTATTCACTTCAGAATTCAATTGTTTGAGGACAGCTATTATCTCTATCAGCAAAGCTCACTCACTGTAACTGAGAGCACTGATACTGGTGAAGCTTCACGCTTGGTAGCTTGCGCAGCCTTGTGTTTTGGAGCGTGTGTTGAAGGCAACACTTGGTTAGGTACAGATGTGGTAAGGATGCCCTACTGATGTAGGGTGTCAAGGGTTATGGGGAGAAGGCAGGAAAATGGGATTAGGGGGCAGAGAACAGCCATGATTGAATGGTGGAGTAGACTCGATGGGCCGAATGGCCTAATTCTACTCCTGTAACTTGTGAACTTATCAACGTATGTCAGCTTGGTTTGAAAGAGCACCTTGGTCTGGTCTCCATACCACAATAACCAAAGACAGAATACCTCTGGAGCAAGAATATCTGAAGCCATTGGTTGCAACAATTGCACAGAACCCTTTGCATGACCTCAATCCATCAATCTTTTCATTTTTCTTTTCATTTTTCTTTTGATATAGAAACTTACCACCGTTAGGGTCAGTCTAATGAAAAAGTGTCTTGACCCAAAACGTCACCCATTCCTTCTCTCCAGAGATGCTGCCTGTCCCACTGAGTTACTCCAGCGTTTTTGTTTATCATTGATGTAAACCAGCATCTGTAGTTCCTTCCTGCACACCCTAAGTAAGACCCTCAGTTCAACATATACAGCCAGCTTTCAATGTGCAACTCTTCTAACTTTGAATTGTTGAAATATTGTGCATTGACGGAGGCTTGTTGGACCCATCAGGAACACATTGTTGGAGCAGAGAGGACTGCCTTGCTTCAGAGCTTCCATCATTAGGTTTTCTACATGACTTAATTTTAACATTTAAGAAACCCCATGTAATTTCACTCCAGCACAGATAATCGCTCGTTGAGAACAAAATAATGAATGTCTGCATCTTTTAGTCTCAGCTTGGCAGGTAGCAACTACAGTAATTCTCAATAGAAGAGAATACATGCAGACATTGCCTTTCTTAGGAACAGGAGTAGTCCATTTAATTTATTGAATCTTTTCTGTCATTTAATTAAATCAAGACAATCTGTACCTCGACTCCACCAAACTGATTTTGTTCACTATTGATGGATGCAATTCTGACAGTACACTCAGCCCTCCTTTTAATGGACCACTTTATAAGGGGTTTTGTTTCTAGTGGACAGACCTCCAACTCACACTATCTTCCCGGCTCCATAGAACACAGGCCCCCGAGGGTCTCCACCCGACTCACGAGGTGCACCGGCGAGCCGTCTTCACCCACCGCACGGTCCTGTTGACATGACTGTTGTAGCGGCCAACGTTGTAGTGTTTTTTCTATGGGATGCTGTCACCAACAGGACGCACTCAGTCACCATGTTCTCACCGGCTGCTGCATCTTCCTTCGCTTTGTCCGCTTGCACACTTCAGCCACCTCCTTCTCCTGTCTCTCTGTCTGCTCATCCCCCCCCCCCCCCCCCCCCACCCCACCTCCCTCCCCTCCACCACCCACTTCCACCTCCTTCTCCCCGGAGTGGCCGACATACTCCACCTTGGAAGCGGCTGCAGGTGAGAGGGGGGGGAGCCCCATGGTGACCGAGCACGTCCTGGCATTGGCAGCGGCCTGTAGAAAGCGCTACACCGAGAGCTGCAACAACAACCCTGTGATCCAGTGAAGAAAGGTTCGCTGGCGCAGACCAGCGGAATCAGTGATTTGTTTGAAAGTGAGAGGACACAAAGTGCTGAAATAACTCAGCCGACTGAATCAGTCTGAGGAAGGGTCCCAACGTCACCTATCCATGTTCTCCAGCCCGATGCCTACCACTAGAGTGATACAGCTTGGAAACAGGCCCGTCGGCCCAACTTGCCCACACTGTCTAACATGTCCCAGCTACACTAGTCCCACCTGCCCGCATTAGGTCCATATCCCTCCAAAACTGTCCTATCCATGTACCTTTCTAACTGTTTCTTAAATGTAGGGATAGTCTCAACTAACTCCTCTGGCAGCTTGTTCCATACACCCACAACCCTTTGTGCAAAAAAGTTACCCCTCAGATTCCCTTTAAATCTTTTTCCCTTAACCTTAAACCTTTGTCCTCCAGCATTCCATTCGCCTACTCTGGGCAGGAGACTCTGTGTATTTACCTGATCTATTCCTCTTGTAATGGCAATTTCTTTCTTTTCCAATGTCCAACTTTCTGTTGCCATGACTACAGAGGCAGGTAGGAGTGATCTTACACAGATTAAAAAGAAGGGATCTTCCCGTCGTTATTTCCAGTTTAAGTGATTCTTTATTGAAGAAGTTGTACAAACAAAGAGATGAGTGAACCAGGTTCTCCTTATTCTCATACAAGTTGTAGCTTTCTGTTCTTACCATCTGGTGAAAACTGTGTACTCTCCAACCCATGTGCCTGGCCTGGTCTGGTCACTTCCTGTCCACTATACTGTATGTAAAGCCTTTCTATGCATCAAATGCCAGCCCCCATGTGTTCAAAATAATACTCCAAGAAATATCGAGACAAAATAATATAATATGCCAACAATAGATAGCCTAAACATAAATGGCTCCTACACCTCTCGTCATTGTATACACCTCTATGAAACCAACCCTCATCCTTCTGTCCTCCAAAGAATAGAGTCCCAGCCAACTCAACCCTCTCCCAATAGCTCAGACCTAGTCCTGGCAACATCCTCGTAAATCTGCTCCGCACCCTTTCCAGCTTGACAGCATCTTTCCTATAACACGATGCCCACAATACTCTAAATATTCTAAACATACGTCATGATGGTGGATATCAGACCCACTGGATGATAGTCATTAAGGCACACTACCTCACCTTTTTTGCATATCCCATTGTTTGATATGATTTAAAATGTTCTGTTCCCAGGCTTTTTCTTGCAGCCTTCCTTAATCCCAGGTACATTAGCCGCCTCCAACCTTCCGGCACTTCAGCCATGGCTATTGATGACACAAACATCTCTGCCAGTGGTCCTGTAATTTCTTCCCTGGCATCCCACAATGCCTCAGAAAAAAAAACACTTTTCAGTGGTGGGGTAACTCAGGGGGTCAAGCAACATCTTTGGAGAACATGGATAGGTGACGTTTCAGGTCAGGACCATTCTTCATATTAATTATGGCAGCGGGCTGCTTTACTCTAGCACTGTGGTTGTTGGTTTTAACAACATCCGCAGTTCCTTGTGACTGTGACACATTGTCTCAAGATAGACTTGATCAGGTCAGTATCTTCTCTTCTGTAATGTGACAGAATCTTGAGACTTCTTGTGGATTCCTTTACACTGATATTCTGGTGCTTGAAGAATCGTGTTGAAATCTGTCCAGAACATTTTAAATTATATCAAACAATGGGATATGCAAAATAGGTGAGGTAGTGTGCCTTAATGACTAGCATCCGGTGGGTCTGATATCCACCATCATGAAGTATATTGTTGCCTGGGTTCCAGCAACTAAGTTACAGAGAAAGGTTGAACAAGTTAGGTCTTTATTCTTTGGAGCGCAGAAGGTTAAGGGGGGACTTGATTGAGGTCTTTAAAATGATGAAAGGGATAGACAGTTGACGTGGATAAGCTTTTCCCATTGAGGGTAGGGAAGATTCAAACAAGAGGGCATGACATGAGAATTAAGGGACAGAAGTTTAGGGGTAACACGAGGGGGAACTTCTTTACTCAGAGAGTGGTGGCTGTGTGGAATGATCTTCCAGCAGAAGTGGTGGAGGCAGGATCGATTTTAACATTTAAAAGTAAAGTGGATAGGTATATGGACGGGAAGGGAATGGAGGGGTATGGCCTGAGTGCAGGTAGATGGGACTAGGGGAAAATAAATGGTCGGCACGGACTGGAAGGGCCGAGAGGGCCTGTTTCCGTGCTGTAATTGTTATATGGTTATATGGTTATATTTAGAATATTTAGAGTATTGCACACAAAGGGTGGTGGGTGTGTGGAACAAGCTGCCAGTGGAGGTCGTTGAGGCTGGGACTATCCCAACATTTAAGAAACAGTGATACAGGTATATGGATAGGTCAGGTTTGGAGATATATGGACCAAACACGGGCAGGTGGGACTAGTGTAGCTGGGACTTGTTGGCCGGTCTGGGCAAGCTGGGCCGAAGGGCCTGCTTCCACACTGTATCACTCTGTGACACTAACATCAATTATAATGAGTCTATGGTACAGGATTAGCCTATGGTTAGGGTGGCACGGTGGCGCAGCAGTAAAGTTGCTGCCTTACAAGCGCTGGCAGTGCCGGTGACCAGGTTCGATCCCGACTACGAGTGCTGTCTGTACGAAGTTTGCACGTTCTCCCGTGATCTGCGTGGGTTTTCTCCGAGATCTTCGGTTTCCTCCTCCACTCCAAATACATGCAGGTTTGTAGGTTAATTGGCTTGGCGCATGTGTAAATTGTCCCTAGTATGTGCAGGATGGCGCGTGCGCGGGGATCGCTGGTCGGCGAGGACGCGGAGGCCGAAGGGCCTGTTTCCCCACTGTATCTCTAAAACAAAAAGCAAAACAAAGTGCCATTCAGTCCATCGACTGCCATTTTCCCAAAAGCCACTCTTACCCCTCCTGATATCTCTTCAACAGCAGAATCCTCCATCCGTTAGTCCCATGAGCTCATCTGGTTTTCCTTCACATTCGTCATCCAACATCAATGCCACACTCCATTGCCACACTCTCAGCACTTTCATGGTAAACACCTTTCTCCCAATTCCCTGCACTATAGTAGCTTAAAACAGCATTCACTAAACTGTTTAATTGCCAGGAATAAAAACTGCGGCAATTATAACCAAATGAACCAATCTAGAAAAAATCGTAGCTTTAATATCATGTCTTTAATGAACCAGTGATTCCAATAGTAAATCCCTGCCGCGGAGATTAGAGATATCATTATCACATGGCTATAAACATCTGTAGATGGTGGGACAAATTCACATATTTACAACTTAACTCTGGGGGGGTGGGGGACGGGAGGCCAAAAACTCCACACATGTAGTAGATAAAATGCAACTAAAAGCTTTCAACATTATGCTGCTCTCTGTATTCAATGGTTGATTCTAAAAAATGATTTGGGATAAATGAGAGTGCACATTACAGCCAAGAATTGTGTTTGCCACAAAGTCCATTAAGGTCAACTGAGCCAACTGGAAGCAGGGTGACAAAATACAGTCTCTAAATTAATTAAAGCAATTATGAGGGCTGATCGCTTGGCTGACCCCTCCACGGTTTAATTAGATGTCTACGATGTTCCTGGCTTTTTCCAATGGTTAATCTATCAATTTTAGTGGTTTCTCTGCATTAAGTCTGATAAATGCAGCAAACATGTGAATTTTATTTTCTGGCACTCTAAACTCTGGAATGGTCTGATTAATTTTCAAATGTTTAGGGCACTTAGTTCTGCAATCTACAGAAGGGAGAACACCAAGAAAAACTCGAGCAACTTCATTCTCTCATAAATAGTTTCCTTTGACATGTACAAACAAGGAACTGCAGATGCTGGTTTACACCAAAGGTAGACACAAAGTGCTGGAGTAACTCAGCAGGTCAGGCAGCATCTCTGGAGAAAAGGGATGCGTGACGATTTGGGTCAGAGTTGCCTGACCCGCTGAGTTACTCCAGTATTTTTTATGTCTTCCTCTCAAATAGTTTAGCTTAGCGAAAAGCAACAATCTGTGAAAGAAACTCAGGTAAAGAAAGAAAAAAAGCATCAGAGAAACAAAATATAAGATTTATAAGATTTAAAGCACAAAGAAGGAAGCAGACTAACTTTAAAGAATGCTACAGATCTTGCTTCTTCTAAGACAGTGGCAGTGTTATGGATAAAATGACTAAATGGAAAAAGGGTTTGATGGGAGTTGTACAGACCTCCTGGGCACGGAGTGGAGGCATGCATAAGCTCAGCAAGTAGTTAACAAAGGTGAAGATAGACACAAAATGCTGGCATAACTCAGTGGAACAGGCAGCATCTCTGAATAGAAGGAATGGGTGATGTTTTGGGTCGAGACCCTTCTTCAGGCTAGGTCAGACCTCAGTCTGAAGAAGGGTCTCGACCCGAAATGTCACCCATTCCTTCTCTTCAGAGATGCTGCCTGTCCCGCTGAGTTACTCCAGCATTTTGTATCCATCTTCGGTGTAAACCAGCATCTGCAGTTCCTTCCTACTATTTAACAAAGGCGTGTGGTTTCAGTGAGAGATTTAAACCTTCACGTAGATTGGGACAAAGAGTACTGAATATATGTGAAAATGAGGACATTTTTGGACTGAAGACAGGATATCATGACATGCGAGTCAGAGATGAGTAATGAACTGGATTTGGTTAACAGCCTAACTACATACATATCTATCTCATGTTGATCATAATATGATTGAGTTTAATGTAGGGTTCAACAGGAAGAAATATGAAGGAGCTATTAAGATTCTGGACTTGGGTAAGGTTAATTTCCATGCGACAAGACAAGATTCATCCACAGCAAATGGAGAAGGCAGGAGAATGGGGTTAGGAGGGAGAGATTGATCAGCCATGATTCAATGGCGGAGTAGACTTGATGGGCCAAATGGCCTAATTGTACTCCTATTCCTTATGACCTTATGGCCTTAAAAGCCAATGGATCAGTGGGGGTTGTCCAAAGAAGATCTGACTGAGATTGGGGTTTAGTTAATGCCTTTAAGAATCAAGAGAACTGAATGCCTTAATCAGAGCAACAAAGAGGTAAGATCAACGTAAAATAATAAGAAAACGCACACAAAAATGTAAATAAACGTGCAGATTGCAGCAAATAGGTGGGAAAATAGTACGAACCACACAATAGTATGCACCTCGAAAACACAGAGCTGGGCCCTTCAGCCCATTGTGTCCATGCTAGCCTTTCTCCCCCATCCACACTCAACCAATTACCTGCCTTAGAATGAAAACAAATACTGCAAATTAGATTCAGCACAATAAATATATTGGTTAAAATAGAATGGCTCAAATTTTGCCCCCTTAAAAACATATAGCAATGACAATGTAATTAAGGTGTGGAATTTTGTATGGCTACTTTGCAGTGGTATTTCCAATGCAGGAAGTGGCTGCCACATCAGATACCCTGAGAAAACCATGGTGGTGTCAGGTAAAAAAGTAACCAAACTTTGTATCGGAAAAATAAAGGAACAGAAAAATGACAAGGCATAAAGAAATAGAGAAGCACACTAGATTGCATTTGTTCCAAAGTTTTCTATGCAAAAGAAAATATTTAAGGTGTAAATTAAACTCAGCTATTTAAGATCGGTGTGAGGAGGAAACCGGGGAATTATACATCTGTTCATTTTGTAGCTCTTGTCATGGAACTCCGCGAGCTTCCAGTGATGAGAAGGGAGTTTCAATTGAAACACTCCGCTTGACCAGATCAAGCCAACAACATTTCTCAGCCACATGCTCGCCAATTCCTCACATGGATTGATAATGCCTAGTTTAATCTGTAAATACTCATCCAGAAACCTCGACAGTCTCACAATTTTCAGGCCCTCTTCCCAATATTAATCGTGCATGAACATATTATCCAATTAAATAATGGGAACACTATCATCACCATTTGTATCCTGTCACAAATTTGTTTCCACTCGGTCCCTCTCCTTGGTAATTGCTTGAATCATAGATTCATAGAGTGATACAGTGTGGAAACAGGCCCTTCGGCTCAACTTGCCCACACCGGCCAACAATGTCCCAGCTACACAAGTCCACCTGCCTGTGTTTGGTCCATATCCTCCAAACCTGTCCTATCCATCTACCTGTCTACAGGCAAACTGACCAAGTTGCTTGCAATCCTGGTGTCATGGGTGGAACCCTAGCATCTGCCACTTGTCTACGCTATCATTAACAATGTGGAGTAACTCAGCAGGTTCTTCAGTCTGAAGAAGGGTCTCGACCTGAAACGTCACCTAATCCTTTTCTCCAGAGATGCTGCCTGTCCCGTTGAGTTACTCCAGCTTTTTGTGTCTATCTTCGGTTTAAACCAGCATCTGCAGTTCCTTCCCACACATTAAGAATGTCTTTGTTGACCTCCACTATTATATTCCAAGCTTGCTCAGAGTGACATGGGTGATTTTTCAGCCTGGTGATTCCCAGTTGATTCCCAGTTACAATCATTTTCAGACCCTTCCATGGCTCTGGCCTTTCTGTTCCCAGCTTCGTCCGACCTTCATCCAAATGGCTTTTGTGTCGGGAGGAACTGCAGATGCTGGTTTAAAACAAAGATGGATGGAAAATGCTGGAGTAACTCGGCGGGACAGGCAGCATCTCTGGAGAGAAAGAATGGGTGATGTTTCGGGTCAAGACCCATGAATGGCCTCATCCGTTGCTTCTCTCCAGTGGTGCTGCCTGTCCCGTTGAGTTACTCCAGCATTTGGTGTCCAAATTCCTTTTGATAATTCCTCATCTTTATCGCCCACTGCTGGCATTTGGCCTTCAGTTTGACACTTCCCTAACTTTTGAGCCAAATCCCTTATTCACACTGACTTTTTTCCCTTTTTTAAGACCTTTTTTTTCAAACTAAGCTTCAAGTCATCTGCTCAAACATGTGTATCTTGTTTGATAATGTTCCTATGGAGCATATTGAGTGGCTTTACGAGTCTTATGGGTCCTATATTAACACACATTTTCATTGAGGACTGGATGCAGAAGCATGTTAGAGTCTTGATCCTCAGCCAGGATTGCACTGTATCTTAAATCAAATATAAAATATTGGAAACACTCAGCAGCGAGTTGAAGGCTCTTCAGCTTCAAACATTAACTCTATTTCTCTTTCCACAAAAACTGGCTGACCCGACGACTGTTTGCAGAATTTTCTGGTTCTATTTCAGATTTCCAGCATTTGCAATTTTTTGATTTTGATTGATTTAGTTTTAGTTTAGAGATACAGCACAGAAAAGGCCCTTCAGCCCACTGAGTCCGCACCAACCAGTGATACCCGCACTTTAACACTACCCTACACACACTAGAGACAACTTTACATTTATACTAAGCCAATTAACCTACAAACCTGTACAGTTTGAAGTGTGGGAGGAAACTGAAAGTAAACATGCAGATACAGCAGGCAGTGAAGAAAGCGAATGGCATGTTGGCCTTCATTGCGAGAGGATTTGTGTTTAGGAGCAAGGAGGTCCTACTGCAGTTGTACAGGGCCCTGGTGAGACTGCACCTGGAGTATTGTGTGCAAGTTTGGTCTCCTAATTTGAGGAAGGACATTATTGCTATTGAGGGAGTGCAGCGTAGGTTCACCAGGTTAATTCCCAGGATGGCGGGACTGACATATGTTGAAAGAATGGGTCGACTGGGCTTGTATTCACTGGAATTTAGAAGGATGAGAGGGGATCTTATAGAAAGGTGTAAAATTCTTAAGGAATTGGACAGGCAGGATACATGAAAAACGTAACCCATGTTGGGGGAGTCCAGAAGCAGGGGTCACAGTTTCAGAATAAAGGGTAGGCCATTTAGGACTGAGATGACAAAAAACATATTCACCCAGAGAGTTGTGAATCTGTGGAATTCTCTGTCACAGAAGGCAGTGGAGGCCAATTCACTGGATGTTTTCAAGAGAGAGTTAGATTTTCCTCTTAGGGCTAAAGGAAACAATGGATATGGGGAACAAACAGGAACGGGTTACTGATTTTAGATGATCAGCCATGATCTTATTGAATGGCAGTGCAGGCTCGAAGGGCCGAATGGCCTACTCCTGCCTATTTTTCTATGTTTCTAAACATTCTAGATGTTGGAAAAACCAACACAGGTCATGGGGAGAACATACAAACTCCGTACAGACAGCACCCGTAGTCAGGATCGAACCAGGGTCTCTGGCACTGTAAGGCACCAACTCCACTGCTGCGTCACCGTGCCGCCCTGATTGAATCACATAACATGGAAACAGACACGTCAGCCAACCGTGTCCATGCCGGCCACCAATAGTTCACAGTAGTTCTATGTTATCCCACCTTCTGCACGATCAGGGCTATTTGCAACAGCTATTGAACCCACAAATCTGCCTGTCTATTGAATGTGGCAGGAAACCGGAGCACCCGATGGAAATCCACATAGAGAGTCATACGGAGAACATGCAAACTCCACATAGACAGCACCCAAGATCAGGAACCCTGGAGTTGTGAGGCAGCGGTGCTACCAACTGCACCACTGTATATTTTCCTACAGTGAACCTTGCCTGGCACAAGGTATTTGGAAATAGATGCAGGAACAATCAGACACTTTATGATATGGTAAGATATCTAACAATGTTACACACAATATTTTTACCTTGCAATTGTTTCCACTAAATCAGCTAAACGTTTAAACAAAATAACAACTATACCATCCATACTGTTTCCTCAATGGGACTCAGATATTTCTCTAATTGCAACTCTTGCACATTGATATTTACCAATTTCTCACACATGGGAACTTTATGTAATTTTTAATTGATCTCTAGGGCAGTATGTTGGCGCATCTCTGGTGAATTTTATCACAGTGTCACAGAAGATAATGGAAATTCAACGGGAGGAAGAAATACCAATCAATAGAGCTCAGAAGAAAGTGATAGATGAGCAGGACTTATTGTGAACTTGTGGGAATCACTTTAGAAACCTTGGCTTTCAAGAGCAAGAGACAGAGGCAAGGAGTTGTCATTACATGGATTGTTTTCACCTGGAAGTTGGTAATAATTGCTTCATGTCTTTGTCCCTTCCCATATCCTCTGTTGCACAAGTGCTTAAGCCCAACGCAAACATCACACACAGTATTCTGTAGGGAAAGGTCATGCTAAAGGCATCGACATCTTACAATATTTCAACAAGAGTAGCTTCGCTATCACCTCACCCCCAGCCAATAATGGACCATTGTGGGCTCCACCCTTCCTGAGTCGTCGATGTGCTGTCAAAGTTATGGAAGGTGCCATATGAATGCAAGTCCTTTTATTCTTTGCCACGTGACAAATGTAAATACCACTGCATTATTTGTCAGATAAATCAAGGTGACAAACAGCAAAGGTAGACAAAAATGCTGGAGAAACTCAGCGGGTGAGGCAGCATCTATGGAGCGAAGGAAATAGGCAACGTTTTGGGTCGAAACCCTAGTTGGCTCCACAGTGTGTCAGACAACGTCTGAGTGAATGAACATAGAGCTGCTATTAATAATCCCCCCCAGTCATTGTATGGGAGAGCTGTACAGCTGAACTGAGCACAGTGGCAAGGTCCTGGTGCTCTACCAAGGCAAAGGACATGAAAGATTTGAGAAAGAGTAACCCCTTGTTTTAACAGACCCTTTATAATGGATGTCTGATATAGCGGATGGATCTGCCGATGCCAACCGCGGCTCACACGGTGCACCAGCGAATCCTTCTTCAACATCCTTGACGTGGCTGTTGGATTGGCTCATGTTGTAGCCCCTGGAGACAGCGCATTGCCCACTCCCTGCTCGAACGTTGCCGCCTCCTCCTATTCCCGTCGCCTTGTCCATTCGGAGTCTTATTCCTCTCCCACCCCTGCCCCCCCAACCCCCCCGACCCCCTTCCACCTCCGCCGCCTCCTCCTTCTCCCTCGGAGTTGCCGACATACTCCACCTTGGGAATTACAGCAGGTGAGAGGGGGGAGATCCCCATGGTGACAAAGCACACCTTGTGGTTGGCAGCGGCCTGCTTTGTAAATTATCCCTCGTGTGTGTAGGATAGTGTTAAGGGCCTGTCCCACTGTACGAGTTTACCCAAGAGCTCTCCCGAGTTAAAACAAAATAAACTCGTGGTAAGTACGTAGAATGTACGTAGCTGGTACATCGGAGCTCGGGACGTCTCTTAGCGGCTCGTAACGCTAACGGCGGGTACTCGGGAAACGCGGTAAGCTCGTGAAGTTATTTAAAAATGTTGAAAAATGTCCACGAGAGCCCCGAGTACCTACGAGCGGCTATTACCGTAATTCTCTGAGTTCGGATCAGGGGAAACTCGGGAGAACTCTTGAATTAGCTCGTACAGTGGGACAGCCCCTTCAGTGTGCGGGGCTCGCTGGTCCGCGTGGACTCAGTGAGCCGAAATGCCTTTTTCCGCACTGTATCTCTAAACTAAACTAAACTAAATAGAATTGCGGCCCGTGGCAACTTTGGCAGTCATACCACTGTTGCAGGTGTCCACAGGTGGATTTGGAGAAGGATGCCAAGTTCTGTATCTCACTTCAATCCACCTGGGGCACCTGGATGTGTTTGCCCTCAGCAACTGTCAAGGCTAAGTGCCAGGTCCCTAAAATAGGTTGGCAGCAGAATAGTACAGTGCATTCAGAAAGTATTCAGACCACTTCACTTTTTCCACATTTTGTTACGTTACAGTCTTATTTTAAAATGGATTAAACTCATTTTTTTAAATCATCAATCTACACACAATACCCCAGAATGAAGAAGTGAAAACAGATGTTTAGACAATTTTGCAAAGTAATTAAAAAGAAATAACTGAAATATCACATTTACATAAGTATTCAGACCCTTTGCTATGACACTCAAAATTGAGTTTAGGTGCATCCTGTTTCCATTGATTATCCTTGAGATGTTTCTACAACTTGATTGGAGTCCACCAGTGGTAAATTCAATTGACAGGACATGATTTGGAATGGCACACACCTGTCTATATAAGGTCCCACAGTTGACAGTGCATGTCAGAGCAAAAACCAAGCCATGAAGACAAAGGAATTGTCTGTAGACCTCTGAGACAGGATTGTGTCGCGACACAGATCTGGGGAAGGGTATAAAACAATTTATGCAGCATTGCAGGTCCCGAAGAGCACTGTGGCCTCCGTCGTTCTTAAATGGAAGAACTTTGGAACCACCAGGACTCCTCATAGAGCTGGCCGCCCGGCCAAACTGAGCAATCGGGCGAGAAGGGCCTTGGTCAGGGAGGTGACCAAGAACCCGATGGTCACTCTGTCAGAGTCCCAGAGTTCCTCTGTGGAGATGGGAGAACCTTCCAGAAGGACAACTATATCTGCAGCACTCCACCAATCAGGCCTTTATGGTAGAGTGGCCAGACGGAAGCCACTCCTCAGTAAAAGGCACATGACAGCCCGCTTAGAGTTTGCCAAAAGGCATGAGAAACAAGATTCTCTGGTCTGATGAAAACAAGATTGAACTCTTTGGCCTGAATGACAAGCGTCACATCTGGAGGAAACCAGGCACCGCTCATCACCTGGCCAATACCATACGTACGGTGAAGCATGGTGGTGGCAGCATCATGCTGTGGGGATGTTTTTCAGCGGCAGGAACTGGGAGACTAGTCAGGATCGAGGGAAAGATGAATGGAACAAAATACAGAGAGATCCTTGATGAAAACCTGCTCCAGAACGTTATGGACCTCAAATTGGGGCGGAGGTTCACCTTCCAACAGGACAACGACCCAAAGCACACAGCCAAGACAATGCAGGAGTAGCTTCATGACAAGTCTGTGAATGTCCTTGAATGGCCCAGCCAGGACCCAGGCTTGAACCTGATCGAACATCTCTGGAGGGACCTGAAAATAGCTGTGCATCGACGCTCCCCATCCAACCTGACAGAGCTTGAGAGGATCTGCAGAGAAGAATGGGAGAAATTACCCAAATACAGGTGTGCCACGCTTGTAGCATCATACCCAAGAAGACTTGAAGCTGTAATCACTGGAAAAGGTGCCTCAACAAAGTACTGAGTAAAGGGTCTAAATACTTATGTAAATGTGATATTTCAGTTATTTATTTTCAATTACTTTCAAACACCTGTTTTTGTTTATTGTGTGTAGATTGATGATTAAAAAAAAAAAAAAATTTAATCCATTTTAGAATAAGGCTGTAACGTAACAAAATGTGGAAAAAGTGAAGGGGTCGGAATACTTACTGAATGCACTCTACTATTCTGCAGCCAATCTATTTTGTGGAGTTGCTGACAGTTGCTGAGGGCAATCACTGTAGATTCAGCCAAGGTACCTTCTGCCCAGATCCACTTTCATTTGGTCCATCTCCAATCCCCAACAGAAACTTTCATTTGGTCCATCTCCAATCCCCAACAGAAACCAGAAACCTTAAACCCTGCAAAAGACTAGTTTCTTCCAGTTACCTTCTTGAATATCCTGAGCATATAAAGGTCTGGAGGGATTTATTTCAGGAAATATATCTACCAAGTCAACATACAAAGTATAATTTGCTATCAACTTTATGAGGCAGCAAGCAATAACGATCAATTGTGAGCCAGGTTAGCAAATAATCTGTATAGTCACTAAAAGTATAATAAATTTGTATGAATAATGTGCCTGACATTTGAAATCACTTGCTTTGAATGCACAACAAAATGCGTATAGGTTGCAGTCATGTTGAAGATAAAACTTCAAGAAGATGGTGGTTGCCATCATCTAGCTGTGCAACAGACCTCTGGTGAGGGCATGTGCATCTGAAATGCTAAAGGAACCGTTAGTAATTCCTTCCGCAGGTACAGTGGGCATCTCTAGCACTTTCATCAGGAAGCCCGGTGCAATGTGGAATGAAGAAGGGCGAGGGGTGAGGAGATTGCAACCTTCACGTGGTCCGCCCTGTTTCGACGAATGCAATCAACCCGGCGTGCACAATCAAACAGGATCAAATAGAACGAGTTGTCCGACAACTTTAGGCTGTGCACGCCTTACGCAAGAGGAAGAAGAAGGGCGAGACCTATACAGCACGGAAACAGGCCCTTCAGCCCAACTTGGGTACGTCGGCCAAGATCTCCAACTGACTTAGTCCCATTTGCCGCACCTAGCCCATACCCCTCCAAACCATTGCTGTTCACGTATCTGTCCAAGTGTCTTTTAAATGTCATAATTGTACCAGCCTCTCCCACTCCCTCTGGCAGGTCATTCCATACATGCACCACTCTATGTGTGAAAAAGTTGCCTCTCAGAGCCCTTTTAAATCTTTCTCCTCTCACCTTAAATTTATGCCCTCTAGTTTATGCTGGGAAGAAGACTATGGCTATTCACCGTGTCTCTGCCCCTCGTGATATTATAGGCCTCTATACATTTACTCCTCAGTCTCATATGTTCCAAGGAAAGAAGAACCAGCTTGTCCAGTCTCTCCTTAAAACTAGAATCAAAAAAGAAAGCATATTATCGGGATGCATCGCAGCTTGGTTTAGGAACAGCTCCATCCAAGGCTGCTAGAAATTGTAGTGCATTGACCATCACGTAAACCAACCTCCCTTCTATTGACCCCATTTATACCTCATGCTGCCTTGGCAAGGCCAGCAGCATAATCAAGGACGAGTCGCACCCAGGCCACTTCTCCCCTCTCCCCTCAGGCAAAAGGTATAGAAGCGTGAAAACGCACACCTCCAGCTTCAGGGACAGTTTCCTCCCAGCTATTATCAGGCAACTGAATCATCCCACCACAATCAGAGAGCAGTCCTGAACAATTATCTACCTCATTGGAGGCCCTCCAACTATCGTAAGTCGCTGGCTTTACCTTGCATCGAATGTTATTCTCTTATCATGTATCTATACACTGTAAATGGACTGACTGTAATCATGTGTTGTCTTTCTGCTGACTGGTTAGCACGCAACAAAAGCTTTTCACTGCACCTCGCTACATGTGACAATAAATTTATCTGAATAAATTAAACTGAAACTGAAATCCATCAGTCCCATTGACGTCCTTGTAAATCAGCCAGAGGCAGCACTGGGCTTACTTTACAATGAGGCACAATACAGGGCTACACAAGTGCTAAACAGCAAAATCCCACATCTGTGACAAATGTCTAACTCAAAATGCCACTATAGCATATTCCTTTGTCTCTTGTATAAAATTGTATACATTTTGGAATGAAATTTTTGGAATTTTTACAAAACTATTTAACACGAAATTGAACCCAAATACAGACCAATTCTCAAAGACGGTCTCCTTTTATCAACTTTTTACAAGCATATGGTGCAACATAACATAACCTTAGAAATTAAATGGCTTAGAACCGGGTGACGGATGGGCAAAAATACGAAATAGGTAGATCTCTCCTAATCTCTCTTTTCTTTACTTTCTCCTTCTATTTCAATCTTTTCAGCTTCTCTTCCATGTCCTTTATTTCTTTTGCTATCTGTGTCTACTCGCTTGTCTATCTATTCTGACACTCTTTATTTATTTTTTCTCTCGCTGTTCTTTTATTATTAAATCAAAAATACGAAGTTGTACAAGAATGGAAATATGTATGTATGTATTAGGTACTCAAGTACCACACTATTGTACTTACTTCTAACAAAAATAAACAAAAAAATAAATAAATAAATTTTAAAAACCCAGCAAAATCAGCACACAATTTATAAAGGTTAGCAATCCATGAACTATACAGCAGTTCGAAGCTCTTCAGTTCTGACATAACAGATTCAGATTCAATTTTTAATTGTCATTGTCAGTGTACAGTACAGAGACAAAGAAATGCATTTAGCATCTCCCTGGAAGAGCGACACAGCAAATGATTTGAATAAATAATAATAAGTGTCCGGGGGGGGGGGGGGGGGGGGTGATTGGCAGTCACCGAGGTACGTTGTTGAGTAGCGTGACAGCCGCCGGAAAGAAGCTGTTCCTGGACCTGCTGGTTCGGCAACGGAGAGACCTGTAGCGCCTCCCGGATGGTAGGAGGGTAAACAGTCCATGGTTGGGGTGAGAGAGGTCCTTGGCGATGCTGAGCGCCCTCCGCAGACAACGCTTGCTTTGGACAGACTCAATGGAGGGGAGCGAGGAACCGGTGATGCGTTGGGCAATTTTCACCACCCTCTGCAATGCCTTCCGGTCGGAGACAGAGCAGTTGCCATACCAAACTGTGATGCAGTTGGTAAGGATGCTCTCGATGGTGCAGCGATAGAAGTTCACCAGGATCTGAGGAGACAGATGGACCTTCTTCAGTCTCCTCAGGAAGAAGAGACGCTGGTGAGCCTTCTTGATCAGAGTTGAGGTATTGTGGGTCCAAGAGAGGTCGTCGGAGAGGTTGACTCCCAGGAACCTGAAGCTAGAAACACGTTCCACCTCCATACCGTTAATGTGGATGGGGGTGTGCGTGCCGCCCCTGGACTTCCTGAAGTCTACAATGAGCTCCTTGGTCTTCTTGGAGTTAAGGGCCAGGTTGTTGTCAGCGCACCATGCTGCTAAGTGCTGGACCTCCTCCCTGTAGGCCGACTCATCGTTGTTGCTGATGAGGCCAATCACCGTTGTATCATCTGCATACTTGATGATGGTGTTAGTACCATGTACAGGTGTGCAGTCATAGGTGAAGAGGGAGTAGAGGAGGGGGCTCAGCACACAGCCCTGTGGAACGCCGGTGTTCAGGGTGAGGGTTGAAGACGTGTGCTTGTCTAACCTAACAGACTGGGGTCTGTTGGTTAGAAAGTCCAGTATCCAGTTGCAGAGGGAAGGAGCGATGCACAGATTACCGAGTTTGGCGATCAATTTTGATGGTATAATGGTGTTGAATGCTGAGCTGTAATCGATGAACAGCATTCTTACGTAAGTGTCTCTGTTGTTGAGGTGGGAGAGGGCGGAGTGAAGTGCCGTTGAGATGGCATCCTCTGTACTCCTGTTCATGCGGTAGGCAAACTGATAGGGATCCAGTGTGGGGGGTAGGCAGCTTTTGAGGTGTGCCAGGACCAGCCTCTCGAAGCACTTGGTGATGATGGGGGTAAGTGCAACTGGGCGGAAGTCGTTGAGGCTTGCCGCAGTGGAGTGTTTTGGCACTGGCACGATGGAGGTGGTTTTAAGGCACGTGGGGACAACTGCCTGGGCAAGTGACAGGTTGAAGATATCAGTCCAGACGTCTGCCAGCTGCGCCGCACAGACCCTGAGCACGCGCCCGGGGATGCCGTCAGGGCCAGCAGCTTTACGTGCATTGTAACTTGCCGTGAATGGCGAAGAACAGCTAATAGGAGATGGATCTCCAAAATCAATTCCATCCTCAGTAATGCTGTGGCCTGGTAGGTGAGTACCACGGGCAAGGCTGAAGAAAATGCAACTGCGTTCCACCAGAGGTGCCAAGCAAAGGCACGGTGGCGCAGCGGTAGAGGTGCTGCCTTACAGCGTTGAAGCGCCCGAGTCCTGGGTTTGATCCCCACTACGGGCGCTGTCTGTACGTAGTTTGTACGTTCTCCCCGTGACCGCATGGGTTTTCTCCGAGATCTTCGGTTTCCTCCCACACTCCAAAGACATACAGGTTTGTAGGTAAATTGGCTTGGTATAAGAGTAAATTGTCCCCAGTGTGTGTAGGGTTGCGTGAACGTGCGGGATGCGCTGGTCGGTGCAGACTCGGTGGGTTGTTTCTGCACTGTATAATGAGACTAAATTAAACTAAATGCTCCATCTCAGCCAAACCTTAAGATGCCCACCATCACAGAACTTAATTCAGTGAATGTGATGTGAGGTTGTGGTTGAGAGGAAGCACATACACAAAGACAGACACAAAGTGCTGGAGTAACACAGCGACTCAGGCAGCATCTCTGGAGAAGACGGACAGGAGGCATTTCGGGTCGGGACCCTTCTTCAGACCGATTGCAGTCGGGGTGAGAAAGCTGGAAGAGAGGTCGGTGTTGATCAAAGCCTGGCAAGTGAGTTGGAGATACAAGTGAGGGAGGTTTAATTGGCAATTGGTTGGACAAGGTCAGAGATGGGAAGAGATAAGATCACAAAAGAAGATAAATGTGAAGTCAGGGGAAGGGGCTGTCCCACTTGGGCGACCTAATTGGCGAGTTTAGGAGGGTTTGAAAAAATGTCATGTTGAAGACCTCCTTCGACCATGTAGAAGACCTCCTTCAACCTCTTTTGACTATGTTGAAGATTAGCTACAACTAACTTTGGGAAATTTGGACACCAAATAGTGGAGAGTGAAGATGACCTCCTACGATCTCCCTTCAACCGCCCTTCAACTATGATGAAGACAATCTACGACTAACTTCGACTACCTTTGACTGCCCTTGATAACCTACGGCTAACATGCCAACCTACTATGACTAAACCTATGAGCAAAAGGAGTATTGATTTTTTCCATGGCGACCTTTTATACTAGCGGGCATTTTTCAGCATGTCGAAAAATATGCCGCGACCTAGCTGAGGCCTCAAGTACGCAGAGACCACTCTCGAGCATGAAGGAGAGTTACAAAGACCTCCTAGAACCTCATGTCAACCATGCTGCGAGTATGAGTCGACGGCAAACTCGCCACATCTCGTGGATTAGGTCGCCCAAGTGGGACAGCCCCTGAAGGGGACAGGGGAAGCAGAAAGAATTGTTGGGTAGTCGCCTAAAATTGGAGAATTCAGTGTTGATATAATTGGGTTTTAAGCTACCCAAGGGGAATATGGGGTGCAGTTCCTTCAGCTTGCATGTGTCCTCACTCTGGCAGTGGAGGAGACCCAGGGCACGCAACAAAAGCATTTCACTGTGCCTCGGTACACGTGACAATAAACTAACCTGAAGTTATGAGAATGAGAAAGGGGGGAGATCCAGCTGGCCTCTTGCACCTATATCCCTTCCTCTGATTAGCTGGGACTTTTCAGATCCAGATAATGAAACAGCTTTGGTCTGAACATGGATCATAAAGTTTAACTCAAGATGTTTGGTGAGAACGACTGCCGTGATAGCAAGGCAGCAGTATATGACATTAAAGATCCCTCAAAAAGCCAAGGTCAATGGGAAATCGCTCCATTGGTTGGAGTCACATTTGTGCAAAGAAAGATAGTTTGGTCTGAAGAAGGGTCTCAACCTGAAATGTCACCTATTCCTTTTCTCCTGGGATGCAGTCTGGCCCGCTGAGTTACTCCAGCTTTTTGTGTCTATCTACGGTTTAGACCAGCATCCGCAGTTCCAACCCACACAAGATAGTTTGGCTGTTGGTTGCTCATCGAAACATCACTTCATCACCGCAGGAGCGCTCAGTGCAGTGCCCTTGGCTCAAACATCCTTGGCTCGGTTATTAATTCTCTTTTTATTCATCTTGAGGTTAGACGACACTACCCAGTCCATCACCTCCCCATTTTACCGGAATCGCAGCCACAAAAAGGCAGCCAGCATCATCTGAGCTCCACACCATGCTGGCCACACATTCATTTCCCCCCTGCCATCGGGAAAAAGGTAGAGGAGCCTGAAAACTGTAACGTCCAGGTTCAGGACCAGCTTCTTCCCTACAACCATTCGGCTATTAAACACTACAACCTCAAATAAGCTCTGAACTACATATTGACTATTATTGGCATTAGAAGCATAGAAACATAGAAAATAGGTGCAGGAGTAGGCCATTCGGCCCTTCGAGCCTGCACCACCATTCAATATGATCATGGCTGATCTTCCAACTCAGTATCCTGTACCTGCCTTCTCTCCATATCCCCTAATCCCTTTAGCCACATCTAACTCCCTCTGCAATATAGCCAATGAACTGGCCTCAACTACCTTCTGTGGCAGAGAATTCCAGAGACTCACCACTCTCTGTGTGAAAAATGTTTTCCTCATCTCGGTCCTAAAGGAATTTCCCCTTATCCTTAGACTGTGACCCCTTGTTCTGGACTCCCCCAACATCGGGAACAATCCTCCTTCATCTAGCCTATCCAACCCCTTAAGAATTTTGTAAGTTTCTATAAGATCCCCCCTCAGTCTTCTAAATTCTAGCGAGTACAAGCCAAGTCTATCCAGTCTTTCCAAATATGAAAGTCCTGCCATCCCAGGAATCAGTCTGGTGAACCTTCTCTGTACCCCCTCTATGGCAAGAAGTGCAATATTATTGTTTAATTTGCGTGTACATATGTGTGTGTGTTTATATGTGTATGTGTGTGTGTGTATTTGCGAGTAGTTGCTTATTTACACACACTGAACTTTTTTTCCCTCTCTTTATTGTATTGTTTACAGTGCACTATGTTTACATATTCTGTTGTCTGCTGCTTGTAAGAATTTTATTGTTCTATCTGGGACATATGACAATCAAACACTCTTGACTCTTGACTAAGAATGCCAATGTTCCCTTAAGACTGTTCGGTAAAGGGAGCAGCCCAGACCTCAATGCAGAATGACCTCGAAAACCTTCAGGCATGGGCTGATAAATGTCAAGCAACACTCATACCACACAAGGGCCAACAAGAGAGCATCTAATCACATACTAATGATATTCAATAGCTTTACTATTGGCAAACACTACAATATCAACATCGCAGGGGTCATCTCCAACCAGGAATTTAATTTAGACTGCCAGATGATACAAAGGATGGATCTGATATCTGCAAATGCCTCTCCGACCTTAGTCTACCTTCAGCAGAAGGACTACAATGCTTCACAACGATGGCTCACCACCACCTTGTATATCTTAGGGATATTTACAGATGGGCAACATATGCCGGCTTTGTTAATGATGTTCTGAAAAGCAAATGAATAAAAATATAATAGGTGAACTAAGGCAAATTTCAAGAATATGTCATCTATTTTCACTGTGAAATATTTTAAAAATCATATCGGTTGACGAGGTATAAGGTTTATGTGCCATGCAAAACTAAATTTACTATTTGGCAAACAATTTATCTTAAAAAAACTAATTTAATGTGGTTATTTTATGTAATACTTCAGATAAGTATTTTAACCTATAATAGTTTTAAAATAAAAAATATATTTAAGAAAAAAAATCACATTCTACCTTAATGCTTGGTTTATGATTTCATCTTATGTTTGCATTGTGTCAAATGTTTAGAATATTAATTCTAAATTGCACTCTTTAGTTCCGGATTTAAAGAATATGTGCTTTTTTTCAATGTAAATGGTTCCAGGAGCTTTTGTCATGTTAAGTGGTGACAGACATGACTTTATGAATTCCATGCCCTGCAAAAATAATCAAATGTTTTGGCTTGCTTTCAGCCAAACTGAAGATATTAGGCGAAGTCCTTTACCATTCAACTGGAGGACCTAAGCAGGTCAGGCAGCATCAGAGGAAGTAACCAGACAGACGATGTTTTGATTCTGGATCCTCCTTCAGATGTAATCAGTCTGAACTCACTCTGAAGACCCGAAGCGTTGACTAGCCACTTCCCTCCATAGATGCTGCCTGACCTGCTGAATTCTTCCAGTAGCTTATTTTAGTTTAGTTTAGTTTTGTTTACAGATGCAGCGCGGAAACAGGCCCTTCGGCGCACCGAGTCCTCACAGACCAGCGATCCCCGCACATTAACACTATCCGACACTCGGGACAATGTTTACATTCATACCAAGCCAATTAACCTACAAACTTGTGTGGGAGGAAACCAACGCACTCGGAGAAAACCCACGAGGTCATGGGAAGAGCAGAAGTCTGTTTTTTACTCAAGATTCCAGCATCTGCAGCCTCTTGTGTCTCCCCCACCAATCAAGCTTAGTAAACACACTGCAGTAAGTGACTGACTTTGATTTTACGCATTTAATATATAAGAAACGATCAGTCATATTGCGTGTCTCTTCAAGAATTACCCTGCTATTTCTCTGAGAAATTAATGCAGTTTCGGTCATCATTTTTATTTTCCACTGCTCTTTAAAAGGTGCACTTGTTTTTGAGTGTTGCATTTGTTTCATGTAAGATTGACTTTTTGCTGTACAGCCAACCCAATCATTCAACATTTCTGCTGACAAGATGCTGTCAACAGCATCACTGATTTGTTGCTAAGTGAGCCATTCTGACTATCAGTCTATGTTGTCTCCCAGATAGTCCCACTGTCCTGCTCCTCAGCAGCCCTGAAGGAGTTATCCAATTACTTTTTCAATGCACTTAGAGGCAGCGAAGGTTATAAGGTCATAAGGTCATAAATGAAAGTAGTAGAATTAGGCCATTCGGCCCATCAAGTCTACCCGCCATTCAATCACGGCTGATCTATCTCTCCCTCCTAACCCCATTCTCCTGCGTTCTCCCCATAACCACTGACACCCGTACTAATCAAGGAACTATCTATCTCTGGCTTAAAAATATCCACTGACTTGGCCTCCACAACCTTCTGTGGCAAAGAATTCCACAGATTCATCACCCTCTGACTAAAGAACTTTTTCCTCATCTCCTTCCTAAATGAACGTCCTTTAAATGGGATGCAATGACTTTGAGTCCTAGACTCTCCCACTAGTGGAAAAATTCTAACTCCTGAGTTAAAAACATCTTTTCCTCATAACCTCCTTGTACCTCATGCCAAAAATGTTAAATCTAGGCCCCATTTCTTCAACTGTGCATGGTAACATCTTCCTAAATAAGCGCACTTATACATCTCCATCAGATCGCTGCACTTTTCCCAGTCGAGTTCCCTCAGTTCCTCCAGTCTAACCGTCTACACAAAATGTGTGGGAAGGAGCTGCAGATGTCGGTTTAAACCAAAGATAGACACAAAGAGCTGGAGGAACATAGTGGATCAGGCAGCATCTCTGGAAAAAAGGAATGGGTGACATTTCAGGTCGAGACCCTTCTTCAGATTGACAAAAATATGTGGCAATTCTGTCAATTCCCATCAGTTGTCCATCTGGAATATTGGCTCAGCTGGTCCATTGTTATCTTTCCTCTCCCCAGTCAGTGTAGTCTTACCCGTATGACGCTATCATCACTACTCCCCCATTGTTTCCCCAGTGACACAGGGTCCATTAGGCCCATCGCGGTACCCAGCACCAGAATCAACAAAACCTTCCTCCTTCACATATCTGGAAAATATCAATCAAGAATGCTCTCCTTTTCCGCCTGAAACGTCGCCTATTTCCTTCGCTCCATAGATACTGTTGGACCCGCTGAGTTTCTCCAGCACTTTTGTCTACTGTCTTTCTTTATCTTGGTGTAGGAAGGAACTGCAGGTGCTGGGTCACACCTGCACCAGATGGTTTACACTGAGAATCACTCAGTCTGAAGAAGTGTCTCGACCCGAAATGTCACCTATGCCTTTTATCCAGAGATGCTGCCTGTCCCACTGAGTTACTCCAGCATTCGGTGCTTTTCTTCTTCTTTAACTGTAATATCATTAGGGTTATTAGGGTAACAAGGGTGATTGAAATCTACCTAATGCCTGAAGATTAGCTTCTCTATATCTCTTTGCTCTTCTAACTCTTCCTTCAAGATACCACATGATTGATTGAGTTCTTCTTAACCCAAAGCAGAAGAAATTATATACTTAATATCTCAAGGATATCTTTTCATGCCACCACCAAATGAACACCTGTCTTAGAACTATGTACGTGTAGCATATGGTGAGCGTTTGACAGCACAGGGCCTGTGCTCGCTGGAGTTTAGAAGGTTGAGGGGGGACCTCATTGAACTTCCTTATTTAGTACCAATCTTGCTTTGCCTTCCCAATCAGTTCTGAATATTTTGTTTGCCAGAATATTAAATGCTTAGTCCTATCCTTTTTTAAAACCATGTTTCAGCTGCCTGTACATGGCTATTTCTCCATTCAGCCCCTTATCTTTCCCAGTATATTTGTGTGATTGATTCAGTGAATGGATTGATTGAAATATACAGCATTGAAACAGGCCCTTCGGCCCACTGGGGCCACTGCTACCATCGATCACCTGTTTGCATTAGTTCCATATCAACTATCACATCCCCATGTAGCTCCATATCCACTCCTTGCATCACATCCACATGTAGCACACATAGCTCCCGCATCCACTCCTTGCATACTACGGACAATTTACCGAGGCGAATTAACCAATAAACCCTCACATCTTTGGGATGTGGGATGAAGCCGGAGCATTCAGAAGAAACTCACATAGTCACAGAGAAGATGTGCAGACTCCACACAAACAGCACCCGAGCTCAGGATTGAACCTGGGTCTCTGAGAGAGCAGCTATACTGAGTGCAGCTATACCAAGTGCATCTTTGGGTGAAATAGCAACTAATTTAGGGCATAACTTAAAAAGAAATTAATCTCTGTTTCACACTTTAAATATGCAAGATTGTAGTGCATATTTCACAGTCCCGTTAAAATCCAGTTCCGCTAATCTTAAGGAATGGTCTATCTAGCTGAAACGTGGTTTAAAAAAAGGATAGGACTAAGCAGATGGTGAATGGATGAACATTTATTAATATAATCCAATACTAGCTCATGCAACTAGTGTCAGGGGCATAGTCAATGGCTTGCCACCATTATAAAAATTGACAATTTTGAGACTGTTTCTCTTTGATATTGAATAAATTGATTAATTCCTACTCTGGTGAGTCTATAGGCAGAGTAATGTTCTGAGCATCTGCATTCATGACTGGAAACATCGGCTGCTGGAAATTCTATTCAATCTGGAATCGAAAGCTAAATTGCTGTGGCTCACCCCACAATCTTACATCCATTAATTTCACACGTTAAGGTCAATTTCTTGATTGACTGATAGATGGGAAATTATGACAGGCAAACCTTTGATTTCTATCCTGGCAACAAAGCTTCCATTGTGAGCATGCATTCGCAAAATCACTCTGCAAACTCAAGAGAAATGAACACCTGTCTTAGAACCATGTACGTGTAGCATATGGTGAGCGTTTGACAGCAAGGGGCCTGTGCTCGCTGGAGTTTAGAAGGTTGAGGGGGGACCTCATTGAAACTGAATAATGAAAGGTGTAGATAGAGTGGATGTGGAAAGGATGATTCCACTGGTGGGAGAGTCTAGGAGACCAGAGGGCACAGCCTCAGAATTAAAGGGCGCTCTTTTGGAAAGGAGGTGAGGAGGAACCTCTTTAGTCAGAGGGTAGTTAATCTGTGGAGGCCAAGTCAGTGGATATTTTTAAGGTAGAGATAGACAAATTCTTGATTAGAACGGGTGTTAAGGGTTATGGGGTGAAGGCAGGAAAATGGGATTAGGAGGCAGAGATCAGCCATGATTGAATGGTGGAGTAGACTCGATGGGCCGAATGTCCTAATTCTACTCCTATAACTTGTGAACTTGTGAACAAGCATTTAATACAAAAACAGGAATGTTATGCTGAGGCTTTATAAGGGGCTGGTAAGGCCGCATTTGGAGTATTGTAAGCAATTTTGGGCACAGTATCTGAGGAAGGATGTACTGGCTTTGGAGAGGGTCCAGAAGAAGTTCACAAGAATGATCCCAGGAATGAGTGGGTTAACATTGAATGAACGTTTGACGGCACTGGGCCTGTACTTGCTGGAGTTTAGAAGGATTGGGGGGGGGAAACCTCATTGAAACTTACCAAATAGTCAGAGGCTTGGATAGAGTGGATGTGGAGAGGATGTTTCCACTATTGGGAGAGTCTAGGACTAGAGGTCATAGCCTCAGAATTAAAGGACATTCCTTTAGGTAGGAGATGAGGAGGAATGTCTTTAGACAGAGGATGATGAACATGTGGAATTCTTGGCCACAGAAGACTGTGGAGGCCGACAGTGAATATTTCTAAGATAGATTGATTCCTGATTAGTATAGATGTCAGGGGTTGAGGGGAGGGCAGGAGAATAGGGTTAGAATGGAGAAATAACTCAGCCTTGATTGAGTAGTGGAGTAGACTTGATGGGCCTGATGACCTAATTCTGTGCCTATCACGCATGACCTCAACGAACTGCTGCAAATGGGCTGAAATAACACCCTTGGCAGCCTGAAAAATCTCATCCTAACCCATAAATCTCCCTAGAATCCAGACCAGCCAAAGATCTGCTTATGTCACAACTGAACATAAGTGGACACGATTGCAGCAATAAATATTTTTTTCATCCTGCTTATAGGATGATATCTTTATTTGATAAGTTTTATTCCCTGTTGAAATCAAAATTCATGTCCTCGGGTGAAAAAATAAATTGTGAATAATGGAATAAGACGTCGGTTAGAGAGGTTTGTAAATCAGTTGTAATTCCATTAGGGCTGGTCAAGACAATCAGGAATAAATGAAGGTCAAATTGGATTGCACAAGAGCCAAAAATCTGAAGAGTTTTTGACATAATCTATTTATTCAGTGATTAGTACGTCTGTGTTATATATTCATATCTCTTCCAAGTAAATATCATCAGGCAGGTCTGAAAATAGAATGTGTCCAGACACAATGATTCAGGTGACTAGCTAGGTGCATATATGTGTACGCAATAAAACAAAATAAATTTTACTATCTCATTTACGAGTATATTTTAATTCTGGGCTGGAAAATAAATTGCTTTTCCCCCTGTTACATGTTGGTTTAGCTTTAGTGCACTTATTTCAGAGCAGAGCAGTGCAGTCCAGTATGTGCTCAGAGGATGATGCATCACGTGAAGAGATCAGCCATTTTGGACTAAGATCAGGAGGAATTCCTTCACTCAGAGGATTGTGGCTCTAACCCAGAGAGGTCGGCAATTGATTACATTCAAGATCAGGACTCGAGGGATCCAAGGGGTCAGCAGGGAGAGTCATAGAGTGATACAGTGTGGAAACAGGCCCTTCGGCCCAACTTGCCCACACCGGCCGACTAGTCCCAGCTACACTAGTCCAACCTGCCTGCCTTTGGTCCATTCCCTCCAAACTTGTCCTATCCATGTACCTCCTATCCATGCCTCACCTACCTCCTCTGGCAGCTTGTTCCATACACCGTGTGTGAAAAAGTTACCCCTCAGATTCCTATTAAATCTTTTCCCATTTACCTTGAACCTATGTCCCGTGGTCCTTGATTCCCCCACTCTGGGCAAGAGATTCTGTGCATCTACCCTATGATATTCCTCTCATGGAGAGTGATGGGAGTGACAATCCTATAGAACGGTCGAGGAAGCTTGTGGGATTGTGTGGCCTATTCCTCCTCTTTACTCTCAATTTCACTGCTCTTTTGGGCAAAATACAACCAGTTCAATTTCAATTAATGTACAAAGGAAATGTTGTTTACCAGTTAACGCAGGCAAATCTGCTTTTTATGTTACAGCATTTGCAATATGAAGGCATGAGGATTAAAGGCACTGAGTTCGATTTTAGACTGTGGTGATGCAGCACGTAAACACGCCCACCAAGTCTGCGCCAACCAGCGATTACCCCGTATACTAGGACCAACCTGCACTCTAGGACCAATTTACAATTTTTACTGAAGCCAATTAATTCTCAGACCTGTATGTCTTTGGAGTGTGGGAGGAAACCGCAGCATCCGGCAAATCCCATTGCGGTCACAGGAAGAGCGTGCTAACGGAATGCAGACAGCACCCATAGTCAGGATCGAACATGGGTCTCTGGTGCTGTAAGGGAGCAACTCTACCGCTGTGCCAATGTGCCGCCCTCAATGTATACAGGTGTACAGAGAGGACCCATCCTCCAAGATCACTAATCTACACCGATGATACAAAAATCCAAGTGTACTCCGCTATTATGAAACATTTTGAAGTGAAATTATCTCAATAACACATTAAAGCAGAAGGGGTGACAAAGATCTAGCAGGAAGATTGAACATTTGGATTTATAAACTTTGAAAACTACAATTTTGATATCCAACCTTCTTTCATCTAACCTCAAAATCCGTCAGTTTTAATTGGCACTTTCCTACTTCAAAAGAATAAACAAAAATGCATCTGCAAGAAGCTAGCTCAAGCTAGGCAATGGTTTTCTTCAAAAAAAGACTCCAAACATTCTTTTTGTGTAGAGATGAAAGATGCTTTGAGAAATATCTATTGGAATAGTCACCATTTTGACAGGAAAAACGTTGGCCTTATGTATTCTTAAAGTCAATTAAAGTGGCAGGATCCACCAGAACCAGTTCAAATGTTCTGAAAGTAGACATAAATGCTGGAGAAACTCAGCGGGTGAGACAGCATCCATGGAGCGAAGGAAATAGGCAACGTTTCGTCCCGAGTTTCTCCAGCATTTTTGTCTACCTTCGATTTTCCAGCATCTGCAGTTCCTTCTTAAACACAAATGTTCTGAAACGTGTTTTGAGGTCATTGAAGATGAAAATAAACAAAATAAAGCAAATTGTTCAAGTAAAAGGTTGGAGATATTTTTAACAAAATCATTCATCCTGATTCTCCCCAATCAGTTCCACATTCTAGACTTGCATAAAGCACTTTAATGTACATTAAGGGGAAGACAGCGCAAGATAGCTTCGAGGGAAATTTTGTGGGAAAATGACATTAATATTCAGTTACAGGTATACGTAACTGACTGAAGAAGGGTCTCGGCCCAAACCGAGCGGAGGCTTGGCGATCGTTTCACCAAACACCTCCGCTCGGTCCGCATTAACCAACCCGACATCCCCGGTGGCTCAGCACTTCAACTCCCCCTCCCACTCCGTATCCGACCTCTCTGCCCTGGGCCTCCTCCACGGCCAGAGTGAGCAACGCCGCAAATTGGAGGAACAGCACCTCATATTCCGCTTGGGGAGTCTGCATCCTCTTGGCATGAACATCGAATTCGCTCAATTCTGTTAACCCTTGTTGTCTCCTCCCCTTCCTACCTCTCTCCCTCAGCCCTCGGGCTCCTCCTCCTCCTTTTTCCTTTCTTCCCCCCCCCCTCCCCCCACCCCTCATCAGTCTGAAGAAGGGTTTCGGCCCGAAACGTTGCCTATCTCATTCGCTCCATAGATGCTGCTGCACCCGCTGAGTTTCTCCAGCATTTTGTGTACCCATTCCTTCTCTCCACAGTTGTTGCCTGTCCCACTTAGTTACACCAATCTTTTGCGTCTATCTTCGGTGTAGTTCCTTCCTATCAGTTCATGTGAAATTGACTTTAAGAATGCAGAAGGCTGACAAGCTTTTCCTGTCAAAATGCTGACAATTCCACCAAATTGTTCTCAAACGGGTGCAAGTACAGATGGAATCGGCTGCCTTCATTTGGATCAGTGGGTGTGACTGCACGTTGGCTTTGAGGATAAACTTATTGTGCTCTGGGCAAAGTGTTGAGCAGCCTAGGCTAATTTACTGATGGAGTATGAGTTTGAGTGTGAGCATGCAGGTACAGCCAGCAGTAAAGAAAGCAAATGGCATGTTGGCCTACATAACAAGAGGAATTGAGAATGAGACCAAGGAGGTCCTACTGCAGTTGTACGAGGCCCTGGTGAGACCATACCTGGAGTATTGTGTGCAGTTTTGGTCTCCTAATTTGAGGAAGGGCATTCTTGCTATTGAGGGACTGTTCATCAGGTTAATTCCCAGGATGGCGGGACTGACATATGATGAAAGAATGGATCGACTGGGCTTATATTCACTGGAATTTAGAAGGATGAGAGGAAATCTCATAGAAACATATACATTTTTTTACAGGATTGGGCAGGCTAGATGCAGGAAAAATGGTCCCGACGTTGGGGGAGTCCAGAACCAGGGGTCACAGTTTAAGAATAAGGGGTCGGCCATTTAGGACTGAGATGAGGAAAAACCTTTTCACCAGAGAGTTGGGAATCTGTGGAATTCTCTGCCACAGAAGGCAGTGGAGGCCAATTCACTGGATGTTTTCAAGAGAGAGTTAGATGTAACTCTCATGGTTAATGGAATCAAGTAATATGGGGAGATGAAGAGGAACGGGGAACTAATTTTGGATGATCACCCATGATCATATTGAATGGCGGTGCTGGCTCAAAGGGCAGAATGGCCTGCTCCTATTTTCCCATGGCACCTATTTTCTATGTTTCTATCTTTCTACAGTCACTTGCCAATTCAATTCTCCACCTCACTTTCACTAGGAACAATCTGAAATGGACTCCTGCACTTTTGTTATGAAGCACCACATAATTTGGCCTGGGCAAATTGCAATCATTTGCTCTAAATACCTACATCAGCAGAGTCAGATAGCCGAAAATCAAAAACTGTGGATGCTGGAAATCTGAAGTAAGAACAGATAATGGTGGAAAATCTCAGCAAGTTTTGCCTCCCACCTGCTGAAAGTTTGCGCCAATTTCAAGTTTGGGTAATTGTTGGCTGTGCTTGTTTGAGAACTACCAGTTCTATCTCAAGTCACCCACCTGTAATAGTTCTTTACTTTTTCCCTTTCCACTATCATCACCCCACCCTAGGCAGTTTGTACACCTCCACAGCCCACACCTTTTGCATTCATTAGTTCACATTCTGTCTTTCCAGCTGCTCAACATTGGACTAAAAACAAAGGTCATTTTATCAACAGTTTATTCCCACGGCAACTCTGGCCTCACTCGATCAATTATATTTCTTTAATCCTGTTCATTTCACCCAACCCTCCCTGAAACATAAAAATGTTTCCCTCTTTCCCATATCTAACGAGGTCTTTGACCTGAGATAACCTGTGCGGCACGGTGGCGTAGCGGTAGAGTTGCTGCCTTACAACGCTTGCAGAGCCAGTGATCCGGGTTCAATCCCGGCCACGGGTGCTGTCTGTACGGAGTTAGTACGTTCTCCCTGTGATCACGTGGGTTTTCTCTGAGATCTTTGGTTTCCTCCCACACTCAAAAAAACGCACAGGTTTATAGGTTAATTGGCTTGGTGCAAATGTACATTGCCAATAGACAATAGATGCAGGAGGAGGCCATTTGGCCCTTCAAGCCAGCACCGCAATTCAATGTGATCATGGCTGATCATCCCCAATCAGTACCCCGTTCCTGCCTTCTCCCCATATCCCCTGACTCCGCTATCTTTAAGAGACTTTTGAAAGTATCCAGAGGATCGGCCTCCACTGCCCTCTGATGCAGAGAATTCCACAGACACAACTCTCTGTGAGAACAAGTGTTTCCTCGTCTCCGTTCTAAATGGCTGACCCCTTATTCTTAATGTGTCCCTAGTGTGTGTAGCATAGTGTTAATGTGCGGGAATTGCTGGTCGATGTGCACTCGGTGGGCCAAAGGGCCTGTTTTTGCGCTGTATTTCTCAACAAAACTAAACTGAAATGTTAACCTTCTACAGATACTGCCTGACCTTCTGCGTGTTTACAGCAATTTATATTTTTTATTTCAAACTTCCAGCATCTACAGTTTTTAAATGTTCAATCCTGCGCTGGTTATAACACCACACCAGCTCCTTAGCAAATTGCCAGTTTGGAGATGGTTGATGAGCTGTGAACTACGACATCACCTAGGTATCGTGTGGCTTCTATTAAAGCTGTTGGAGAAGCTGAGATATCGGCATCAGATGCTGCACCATGGTGGCCTCCATAAGGACATATAATGAAAATGTTTACTGCCTCCAAGCAGCAAAGCACTAAATTAGAGCTCAATGCAAAGACCTGTACTGGCCATATCTGTACTTCTTATTGTATGTTCAGGTTTCTATCAGGACTGCCAATTCAGCTAGCATGGACTTCTGCAAACTTTCTTATGCCACTCCTCCCATCGAATAGCTCAAGCACCACCATAGTACCACCGAATAGTGAAAGGCTTGTGGATGTGGAGAGGATGTTTCTTCTAGTGGGAGAGTCTGGGACTAGAAATCATAACCTTAGAATTCAAGGATTTAAAAAGGAGTTGAGGAGTAATTTCTTTAGTCAGAGGGTGGTGAATCTGTGGAATTCTTTGCTGTGGAAGCCAAGTCAATGGATACTGTTAAGGTAGAGATACATAGATCCATGATTAGTAATAGTGTGAGGGGTTATGGGGAAAAGGCAGGAGAATGGGGTTAGAAGGGAATGATAGATCTGCCATGATTGAATGGCGGAGTAGACTTGATGGACCAAATGGCCTAATTCTGCTCCTATCACTTATGACCTTATGTCAGTAATGGTTTAAAGGATTCTGGGAGAGCCTGACAAGCACATAAGGGAGAAGAGAGGAAAGGATCTTAACCGGAAATGTCAATCATCCCCTTTGCCTCCTCAGATGCTGCTGCACAAACTGAGTTTAATGTGGAGGTGAAGTGCAGATACGGGTCCTTCACGCACTGAGTCCATGCCAACCATTGGTCATCCATCCGCTCACATTATTTCTATCTTATCCCACTTTCTCTTGCACTCTGTACACAATAGGAGCAATTTTACAGAGACCAATTAACCCACACACCCGCACGTCTTTGGGATGTGGGAGGTGACCAGACCACCTGGAGGAAACCCAAGCTGTCACAGCGAGAACGTGCAGTCTCCACACAGTCAGCACCCAAGGTTAGGATCGAATGCGGGTGTCTGGCAATGTGGGGCAACGGCTCTCCCAGCTGCACCACTGTGCCGCCCCTCTCCCTCCGACAGCTTGTGTAGGAAAGAACTGCAGATGCTGGTTTAAATCGAAGGTAGACACAAAATGCTGGAGTACCTCAGGGGGACAGGCAGCATCTCTGGAGAGAAGGGATGGGTGACGTTTTAGGTCGAGGCCCTTCTTCCGACTGAGGAAGGGTCTCGACCCGAAACATCACCCATCCCTTCTCTTCAGAGATGCTGCCTGACCCGCTGAGTTACTCCAGCATTATGTGTCTAACTCCAATAGCTTGGTTATGGTGAGAGGATTTGGATGCAGAAAGGCAGGAGGAATGTTCAGTGAAGCACAACCCTGCATGAATTGGTGGGCCTGAGTCACCTCTTTTTGTACAGCACTCTACGCTCTATGTAATCGTATATAACTGGTGTCTTTTGCAGCAGGATTTCACCCTCCAAGGAGCTACCCAGGCCAATATCAGTTTCAGTTTCAAGATACAGTGTCACTGCCGTGCCGGATTGTTATTCTTGGGTTTGTACAGTTTCAAGGTTTCGAGGTACAGTGAAAAGCTTTTGTTGCATGCTAACCGGTCAGCAGAAAGACAATACTGATTAGAATCGAGCCATTTACAGTGTATAGATGCATGACAAGGGAACAACGTTTAGTGCAAGGCACAGCCAGTAAAGTCCGATCAAAGATAGTCCAAGGGTCACCAATGAGGTAGATAGTAGTTCAGCGCTGCTCTCTACTTGTGGTAAGATGGTTCAACAGGGACGAAACTGTCCCTGGTTCTGGAGGTGTGCGTTTTCACACTTCTACGCCTTTTGCCTGATGGGAGAGGGGAGAAGAGGGAGTGTAGCCAGGGCGCGACTCGTCCTTGATTATGCTGCTGGCCTTGCCGGGGCAGTGTGACGTTTAAATTAAGTCAATGGCACAGAGGTTGGTTTGTGTGATGTTCTGGGCTGCGTCCACAATTTGCTGCCATTTTTGTGCGGCCTTAGAGGGAGCTCCAAACCATGCTGTGGTGAATCCCGATAAAATGCTTTCTACGGCGCATCTGTAGAAGCTGGTGAGAGTTGTTGGGGACTTGCCGAGCTTCCTCAGCCTTCTGAGGAACTAGAGGCGATGGTGTGTTTTCTTGGTCCTATTGAGATGTAACTGATGTTGACAGAGTAGACTTGATGGGTCATTTGGCCTAAATCTGCTCCTATCACTTATGACCTTATGTAATGGTTTAAGGAATTCTGGGAGAGCCTGACAAGCACATAAGGGATATAATTTCTTGCGGTCTTGGATGGAGAGTTGTTCCTAAACCAAGCTGTTGGGTATCCCAATGAGATGCTTTCTATGGTGCATCCATAGAAGTTGGGGACATGCCGAGCTTCCTAAGCCTTCTAAGAAAGTAGAGGTGTTGGTGTGCTTCCTTAGTCATTGCTTCGATATGGGTGGTCCAGGAGAAGTTGACTCCTTGGAATTTGAAGTTTTCAACCATCCAGTAAGCAGGCAGGTTGTGCTGCAAAGATATCAGCCAACTTGAGCATAACCTCATAATCTGACCTGATTGCCCACAGAGTGAAAATTAGGGGCAACATATCTTCCTGAGGGTCAACCTCCTCTTCAAGCACCGCCGTGTCAGGTTGGTCTTCTTGGGTTTGTGAAAGGAAAAATGTCCGTGCAGTTTGTGATGGGGGTGAGCAGAAAAATTGCATTCTAAGGTCAGCTGCTTCTAAATCAGTGATGTTAGGGACAAGTGAGTGAATGGCGTACCGAGAATGATATCCATCATTTAATACCCCTGCTCCAATATTAATTAGTATTGTCACCTTATATCAACCTACATATCCCACCGTCGGTTGCCAGCTGCCTCCCATCATGCACCACTTCCACATCCCTCCCTCCCTCTCTCTCCAGCAGGACAGTGAGTAAAGGGCCTGTCCTACAAGCATGCAACTCTATGCGATGAACGCGATCAAACTAGCGGGGGCCGCTCGGAGGTCGGGTGATCCCTGTACAGGGCCGTTCCCACCAGCATGCGCCTGCATGCGGCAAGCGCGACCAAACCGGCAGCAAGGGCCGCGCGGAGGCCGGGTAAGTGGCGCAACGTGGCGCAAAGTGAGGCGAACTTGGAGCGAACTCTAAGGTAAGTTTGCCAGGACAGAGAGGGGCACACAGAGAGGGGCACAGAGGCACATACACACAGGGCCATGGAGCCACACACATAGAGGGTCATGGAGGCACCTACAGAGAGGGTCACGGAGGCATGATGTCGGGGCGGTGTGTAATGCGTCGAGGCGACTGCGAGCCGACAAGCCGTTGCCGCGCGGAATTTTTGAACATAGTCAGTTTTTCGGAGCCCCGCGCGATGTCGGGACGAACTCAGGACGAACTCCGCACAATTCCGCGCGGCCCCGCAACGCCGGACGGCTCAAGCGACCACGTTAGGTCGCGCTAATCGCATAGAGTTGCATGCTGGTAGGACAGGCCCTTAATGTGGATATATTTGGGTAAAGTGGCTGTCAGAGTTCAAAAGCTGAAGCAGTGCAAGCTGGAACACATAGGTGTGAGGCACTCGGCAGGCTTAGTCTGGCAGAGAGATAGAGCACAGAAACAGGCCCATCAGCCAACCCAGTCCTTGCCAACCAACAACCGCCCATTACACTCATCCTATATTAATCCCACTTTTTATTTTCCCCACAAGATTCTCATCAGCTCCGTTCAGTCCTGGGTGCCATGTTATAGGAAAGATGTTCTTTTTCTTCTTGCGTGTGGCGTGCACAGCCTAAACTTATAGGACAACTTGTTCTATTTGATCTTATCTGATTGTGCACACCAGGCTGATTGCATTCATCGAAACAGGGCGGACCACGTGAAGGTTGCAATCTCCCACCCCAGGAAAGATGCTGTCAAGCTGGGAAGGGTGCAAAGAAGGTTTACGAGGATGCTGCCAGGACTAGAGGGTCTGAGCTATAGGGAGAGGTTGAGTTGGCTGGGTCTCTATTCCTTGGAGCACTGGAGGATGTGGGATGATTCTATAGCGGTGTATAAGATCATGAGAGGAATAGATCGGGTGGATGCACAGAGTCTCTTGCCCAGAGTAGGTGAATCAAGGACCAGAGGACATAGGTTCAAGGTGAAGGGGAAAAGATTGAATAGGAATCTGAGGGGTAACTTTTTCACACAAATGGTGGTGAATATATGGGACAAGCTGCCAGAGGAGGTAGTTGAGGCTGGGACTATCCCATCGTTTAAGAAACAGTTAAGCAGCTACATGGATAGGACAGGGTTGGAGGGATATGGACTAATCACGGGCAGTTGGGACTAGTGTAGCTGGGACATTGTTGGCCAGTGTGGGCAAGTTGGGCTGAAGGGCCTGCTTCCACACTGTATCACTCTATGACTAACTCCCCCCAGAGGCATCTGCATATTTAGGGCAGTCTACACTGGCCAGTTAATCTGCTTGTCTCCGGAATGTGGGAAGGCGTTGGAGCGCCTGAAGAAGATCCTCGTGATCGTAGGAAGAAAGTATAAACACCGCACAGACAGCACCTGCGGTCAGGAATGAACCTGTGTCCCTGTAGCTGTGAGGAAGTGACACTACATGCTGTACTGCCGTGCCCGCTCAGCAGTGCTGGGCGTGTGAGGATGCATGCTAATGACAAACACATGGATGTTGGGTACAGAAGCTGAAAAGCTCATGTGATAGGAGCAGAATTAGGCCATTCAGTCCATCAAGTCTATTCCGCCATTCAATCATGGCTGATCTATCTTTCCCTCTCAACTCCATTCTCCTGCCTTCTCCCCATAACCCCTGACACCTGTACTAATCAAAGAATTCCTGATTGGCCTGATCGAGATGCATGGAAGATGAGTGATAAATGTAGAGGGCATTAAGTATTTAAAGAGGTGACCAATAAGTTGGTAGATGTGACCATTGACAATGTAGCCAATTACTTTGATGACGTGCAGGGTTAGTGGACTATTTTGGTGTCCTTGCAACCAGGTGCCTGGGGCTTCACATCGGATGTTGACCTCAGCAGCAACTTGCAGAAACTGATTTCACGGAGTTTGCAAGAAGGAACTCGTGGGCAATCACAACTCACCTTCTTCCCATCCAATCCTGGAAGATATCTACTGAAGAGATGTGAGCATTCTCAACCCCACGCTTTCCAATATTTTCGTGCTCTTTTTGTAGGTCTGCAGTAAACGTGAGAGTCTTCAATTTACAACAGAAGTCTTTAATGCTTTACTCAATGCTGGCAGCAAGACGACTCAAAAATGGCTGCACACACACTGTCTACAGACAGGATAAACTATATACAAAACATCTCCCTTTGTTCTGTGCAGCGCCATCTGCTGCACAGGAGGAGCAACTGGTCCTCCCACCCACACAGTCCACCAAACATCACAAATATTGTGCCCATTTCCACCTCCTCCAACCACCATGCAGATCCCCTTTACACATCCAAGCAGGGTTTAAGTCCTGCAAGCCACTCATGACATTGACCCTCTGCTAAGACTTTGAAACATTAACCATCAGTGGCACTGGTTACAGACTGCAATCATATAAATCAGCGGGTAGTTTGAAGCTGTTCACCACCTGCACTGATCTTGCACACAAGACCCTCACTGTCTAATTTCGCCCCACATATCTCATCTTTATTGCCAAGATCTGCAGAACTTGAAAAAAGCCCCTTTCAGCGGTGCCAATTGAACTGGAAACAAATCCTTGAACGCAAAAAGAAATCAAGGTAAATGGTTGAATCAAGGAACTGCAGATGCATGTTTACAAAGAAAAAGACACAAAGTGGTGGAGTATCTCAGCGGGTCAGGTATCGTCTTGGAGCACAGAGATAGGTGACGTTTCGAGTCGGGTCTCTTCTTCAGACTGACTTGGTGCTGGGGGTAGCCAGCTGGAAAAGTGAAGGGGCAAAACAAAACCTGGCACGTGATAGATACTGTGTGGGGGGAGTTCTAGAGTCATAGTCATTGAGTCAGACAGCATGGAAACAGGTCTTTTGGCCCAACCCGACCACACCGGCCAACATGTCCCAGCTACATTAGTCCCATCTGCCTGCGTTTGACCCATATCCTTCCAAACCTGACCTGATCCATGTACCTGTATAATTGTTTCTTAAACATTGCGATCATCACTGTCTCAACTACCTCCTCTGGCAGCTCGTTCCACACAGCTCACCAGCATTTGAGTGAAAAAATGACCCCTCGGATATCTATTAAACCTTTTCCCCTTCACCTTGAACCTATGTCCTTTGGTCCTCGATTTCCCTACTCTGGGCAAGAGACACTGTGCATCTACCCAATCTATTCCTCATGATTTTATACACCTCTATAAGATCACCCTTCATCCTCCTGCCCTCCTAGGAACAGAGACCCAGCCTGCTCAAACTCTCCCTGTAGCTCAGACCCTCGAGTCCTGGCAACAAGAGGCAGATGATTTGACAAATGGCAGAGATGGAAAAACAAAAGGTGTGAGATTAAGGGTAGAAGATTTGCAAATTGTGTTATTTTATCCCAATTCAGAGACTCTCTGCCATAGAAGGATGCATTTTTGGATGAATACAAAAGACTCGGCAGAATTAAGTGTCTTCAATGAGACAAGTATTGCTGCTTAAATTTATTTTTTGATGAATCCAATTCCTCTCCACCTTGCCAAGTCGTGAAACAAGTTCTTATAAGCTCCTGAAGGACTGATCAAATACATTCGCACTCCAATGGTCAAAGATGTGAAATTGTCATTTGAGATTCTTTGTTAAACAAAGTGCTTCATCCTCAAACGTTTTGTTCTACTAAATAAAGACAGATATCATAATCACTTTAATAAATTTTAACATTATTCAACGAGAAGATTGGATCCACCGCAGCTCTCTATGGCATGATGGCATTTTGGGTAGAATGAGTTTGTGATATAATAATCCTGTCTGCCTTTCATATTATTGCTGCCAAGAAAGGTTGTGTCTCATCATTTCATCTTACACTCGCGTACAACCTTGTAATTAGTTTCACAGAAAGTGAGCAGATACATTAGCAGTTTTCCGTCAATTTGAAAGGCAATGTTCCAATATTTATGATTTAGTTTAGTTTAGTTTAGTTTAGAGAGACAGCGCAGAAACAGGCCCTTTGGCCCAACGAGTCCGTGCCGACTTTAAGTCACAGTTAGACGGGGACATGGATAGGACAGGTTTGGAGGATTATGGACCAAATGCTGGCAGGTGGGACAAGTGTAGCTGCGATATGTTGGCCGGTGTGGGCAAGTTGGGCCGAAGGGCCTGTTTCCACACTGTATCAGTCTATGACTCTATGACCAGCGATCCCTGCACACTAACATTATCCTACGCACACTAGGGACAACTTTACATTTACAGCACGCCAATTAACCTACAGAACTCTATATCTGTACGGAGTGCGGGAGGAAGCTGGAACATGCGGAAAAAACGCACGCGGGGACGGAGAGAACGAGCAAACTCGGCACAGACAAGCTCCCGTAGTCAGGATGGAACCTGGGTCTCTGGCACTGTTAGGAAGTGGTTCTACCGTGCCGCCCAAAATGATACGCTATAATTCTAAAGATTTATTTTTTAAATATAATCTGTAATATACACTTGATAATCAGTTAATTGTCTTGCAAAAATCAACATGGCTGCCTGATCAAGAATAATATCTTAAGGTACTCTGTCTGCCCATTGGTCTATTCGTGGTGATTTAGTTTTGGTTTATTTCCTTTATAAATTGGCAATTATTTGAATTTGGCAACATAAATAAACACAGCAAGAAAGGAAATTTACATTAATCCTTTTAATTATCAAATTATCTGGAATGCAAATACAAACTGAAAGTAATAGACTGTGTTCTACTTTAATCAAAATAAAAACTGTACATGAATAAAATCTTTTTCAAAACCAACCAGTCTAATCTACAAATTTTAATAAGCGAGGTCGGTATCTCGATAAACGCAACGAATCATGGGATTTGTCAAAGGTCAATCTGGATTTTAACAAAGCCAACACAGCGCTGTATAAACTGTGTAAATTGTTAACTATTATCCCAAGGAATTAATCTAGAATTCTGTCAACTCAAGACCTTCCTTTCTTGTTCTGCTGTTCACACACTACTTACACAGGCCCAGTTCTAGTTCAGTTCATTAATCTAAAATTATAAGATATTCAAAAAGATAAAGAATGTATTATTTTCGTTTAATCCTTAATGTGTTTGCTACTGGAATAAGAAAATGTGTTTGAGACATTTTCATATCTTTATTCATAATTTATGTGTAAAAATATATTTAATCTGAGGCTGGCAGCGACTGTATCAGTGTGATGTGGGCTGATGCTTGACCTACAGGCGGTGTGAATGTACCGTTGAGGAAAAGATTAATCTCCGAGCAAAACTGAGTACAGGGTTGGCCCTGTGAAGGAGCTACCAATCCGATATAAGACATTTAACTGCGAAATGCCTGCCCTTTAGTAGTGGATAGATTGAGTGGAGGGTCTGTGCTGTTCCAAGTTTGCGGTGGTTGTGGTGCGTTTACCCCAGCCATCTCGTCCAGTGCACGTTGATCAGCACAGTTCGCCAGCCCTTGTTTGCAGAGGCTCTTTGTGCAGGTGTGACCCAAAGCACAAAGGCTTTGTGGAGGTTCTGCGTTGGGATCGGGCACACAGCGAGCTAGCGAGAGGGCTGTCAGATCAGATCAGCCCAGGTTGCCGAGTGGCCGAAGGGTGGATTGGAATGGGTCATTATTAAACCGTTCCATCTGTGTGGAATCGCCAGCTCTCTTTCTCCCAGGTCCCCCACCCCAACTGTCGATAAAGTCTGACTGAGAAAACGCTCCCACTCATATTACAGGTTGGCTCCGCGTTTGCCCACTCGCTGGGGCGGGCAGCGCCTCTGTCAAAGAGAGCGAGAACAGGTCCCGTCAGCTGGGGAGCTGCGACCCACTCCTGAGTGAAGCCTCTAGTTTGGCTGTGGTTCAAACGGTTGCAAGTTCCCATAATTATCACTGCCTGGTCACCCGGACCCAGCTCCCAACTGTGTGCCCTGACACACTGGAACCAACGCCCGAGGTTAGAGCCACAGCATCTTTATTTAAGCCAACCAACCTCGAAACTTAAACCAGCCTGTTCGAATCCAATCTGAACTTTCCAACCTACCCCCCGCACAGCTCATTCTCCTCGTTTCCTTCAATCCAGGAAGATTATTTAGATAGGAATATGAGGACTTCCTCAAATCGGTTGACCACACAACTTGTAATTCGTGAAAATCAATATCGAATTTGAAGAAGGGTCTCGACCCGAAACGTCGCCCATCTCCTTTGCTCCTTAGATGCTGCTGCACCCACTGAGTTTCTCCAGCTTTTTGTGTAACCATCGAATTTGAATGGCTGTGACTCAGGCTAATGCCAGGGATTTGATAATTGACAGGTTAGTTCCAGGCATTCTTATGTTTTCTAGGCTGGTGCAGTTTTGAGTCAATAATTTAAATAGACACAATTGTGGACTAGTACAGCCTGCAGTATGCGGTGGCCTACTGCTGACATATTTGACGGACACATTTATTTATAAATCTCATTGAAATGAATACTCAGGTCCGTACACACGCAGCAGCTCAGCTGGTGAGAATGTTCATCCCGAATGACCCATGACCTGGGCATGCTCAGTTGTAATACCGAACTCGCTTTTTGCTACACAATTTCTCAAATTTGCTACTGCAGCAAATACAATGAACTTCAGTCAAAAAAAGATGTAAATTATATATACCGTCCATCATGTCAGCAGGATTATTAAAACTAAATTATTACCCTGTATCTAACCATTTTTAGAATTATTGATTATTTATTAAGCATTGTTCCAATTATGCTTAGAAAGAAAGACAGGTTAATCCAAAGAAAAACACAAAGTGCTGGAGTAACTCAGTAGGTTAGGAAACATCTCTGAAGAACATGGATAGGCAAAGTTTCGATCCAGAAGCCTTCTTTAGACAGATTGTAGTAGAGGTGGGAGTGGTACTTGTCAAACTTTGTTTAAGAAGGAACTGCAGGTGCTGGAAAATCGAAGGTAGACAAAAGTACTGGAGAAACTCAGCGGGTGCAGCGGTATCTATGGAGCGAAGGAAATAGGCAACGTTTCGGGCCGAAACCCTTCTGTCTGAAGAAAGGTTTCGGCCCGAAACCTTGCCTATTTCCTCACTTCTTCACTTCCCTTCCAGCTTCCTTCCTCACATCTACAATCAGCCTGAAGAAGGCCAAAAACAAAGGGTATGAGATAAGGATAGAAATATCTTCCCACCCTGAAACGTTACCTATCCATGTTCCCTAATGATGTTGCCTGATCCACTGAGTTCCTCCAGCACTTGGTGTTTTTTTTTTTGTAAACCAGCATCTACAGTTCCTTGTGTCTAAGGGTTAAAACAAAGTATTTTTTGTTAACATAAAGACGGCTCAAAACTAGATGTCTTGAAAGACGCAGTTGAGGTTCCAATGGGCACCAGTTTAAGATGCATATCCAGATAAACACCCAAATGATTGTCAAGTTAATGCCTTCACTTGTTTCCATTATCCTCATAATTTTCCTTTAAATCAATTCCACTCATTGCTCTTGATGTTGTCCAACGTGACAATATTTATCTCTGCCTGATGAGGAAAGACGGCCAAAGATACATTTTTAACACTGCCAATATTCTTCATCCAGCCCACCATTGTTATGCACAAATGTACAGTATACATAATCTAGTTGGGTAATGATAATACTTTTATTTTGGCTTCCTTGCACTTTTGCATCTCAAAATAACTAAGAAATATAAGAGAAGTTTTGTTGCGCGTGCTTTGTCTCATCAACTATCGAGTTAACAACATGTAATGGGCCATACATTTAGTTCCTCACCACAGACGGCTTCATCCCTCGGCTTAAGGCCAGAGGGTGATCATTTCAGTACTTAAATATTGCAAAAACCATCATCGACCATTGACTGCAAGGCAGTGTGTTTCACCAAAAGATGAACCCAATCCACACATTGGTGTTAAGTTGCACAAATTACATCTAGCCATGGAAAGAATCTAAATGAGATGCACTTACCGAAATGTTCTTCATCTTAGGTTGCATTTTAGTCAGAAATTGTACTGTTTGCTGAGTCTATTGAATAGTGAAATGAATCACCTCCTGAACCAAATCAAACTTTAAATTAAAAAATTAAAATTCTCATCGGGTATGCGAGAACAAGGTTTTTATTTAGATTCTCTTCGACTTTTGGGGAAGGCATGATCTGTATAAAAAGGACGGGTTGCACTTGAACCCGAGGGGAACCAATATCCTGGTGGGGAGATTTGCAAAGGAGACTTTAAACTAGAAAGGCTGGGGGGAGGGACTCGGGTAGTGGGGGCTAGGGACAGGGTGAGGGACAAGAGGCAGAGAAGGTAAGCACTCGGACCCAAAATGTAGGCGAGAAAGAGGAAAAAGATAATAAACAGAGAACAAGGGATGGTGGGTTTCTTAAATGTGTAAATTTTAATGCTAGGAGCATTGTAAGAAAGGTGGATGAACTTAGAGCCTGGATTGACACCTGGAAATATGATGTTGTGGCAATCAGTGAAACATGGTTGCGGGAGGGTTGTGATTGGAAACTAAATATTCCAGGATTTCGTTGCTTCAGGTGTGATAGAATTGGAGGGACCAGAGGTGGAGGGGTTGCATTGCTTGTCAGAGAAGATATTACAGCAGTGATTTGGGAGGATAGATTAGAGGGCTCGTCTAGGGAGGCTATTTGGGTGGAACTGAGAAGTGGGAACGGTGTAGCAACACTTTTAGGGGTGTATTATAGACCGCCAAATGGGGAGCAAAAATTGGAAGAGCTAATTTGTAAGTAGATAGCAGATATTAGTAGTAAGCACAAGGTAGTGATTGTGGGATATTTCAATTTTCCAAAAATAGACTGGGAAACACATTCTGTAAATGGGCTGGATGGTTTGGAGTTTGTTAAAAGTGTGCTGGATAGTTTTTAGCAGCAATACATAGAGGTATCGACCAGAGAAGGGGCAGTGCTGGACCTCCTGTTAGGAAATGAGGCAGGTCAGGTGACGGAGGTATGCGTTGGTGAGCACTTCGGGACCAGTGATCACAATACCATTAGTTTCAATATAATTATGGAGAGTGTCAGAACTGGACCTAGGGTTGAGATTTTTGATTGGAGAAAGGCTAACTTTGAGGGAATGCGTAATGATTTAAAAGGAGTGAATTGGGACATTTTGTTTTATGGGAAGGATGTAGAAGAGAAATGGAGGACATTTAAAGGGGAAATTGTAAGAGTACAGAATCTTTATGTCCCTGTTCGGTTGAAAGGAAATGGTAAAAATCGGAAAGAGCCATGGTTTTCAAGGGCAATTGGACACGGTTCGAAAAAAGAGACCAAGGAGAAGCATATTGAACTCTGTGAGGTAAGGGAAAAAAGTAGAGTAGCTATGGAAACTATGAGATTCAAAGAGGAGGAAGTAGTGACACTTTTGAAAAATATAAAAGTGGATAAGTCTCCAGGTCCTGACAGGATATTCCCTAGGACATTGAGGGAAGTTAGTGTAGAAATAGCAGGGGCTGTGACAGAAATATTTCAAATGTCATTAGAAATGGGAATAGTGCCGGAGGATTGGCGTACTGCGCATGTTGTTCCATTGTTTAAAAAGGGTTCAAAGAATAAACCTAGCAATTATAGACCTGTTAGTTTGACGTCAGTGGTGGGCAAATTAATGGAAAGGATACTTAGAGATAATATATATAAGCATCTGGATAAACAGGGTCTGATCAAGGACAGTCAACATGGATTTATGCCTGGAAGGTCATGTTTGACAAACCTTCTTGAATTTTTTGAAGAGGTTACTAGGGAAATTGATGAGGGTAAAGCAGTGGATGTTGTCTATATGGATTTCAGTAAGGCCTTTGACAAGGTTCCCCATGGAAGGTTGGTTAAGAAGGTTCAATCTTTGGGTGTTAATGGCAGAGTAGCAAGATGGATTCAACAGAGGCTAAATGGGAGATGCCAGAGAGTAATGGTGGATGGCTGTTTGTCAGGGTGGAAGCCGGTGACCAGTGGGATGCCTCAGGGATCTGTGTTGGGTCCACTGTTGTTTGTTATGTACATCAATGATCTAGATGATGGGGTATATTTGGGCCATTTGGAAGAGTGGGCTGAAAGATGGCAGATGGAGTTTAATGCTGATAAGTGTGAGGTGCTACATCTTGGCAGGACAAATCAAAATAGGATGTACATGGTAAATGGTAGGGAATTGAGGAATGCTGTGGAACAGAGGGATCTAGGAATAACTGTGCATAGTTCCCTGAAGGTGGAATCGCATGTAGATAGGGTGGTAAAGAAAGCTTTTGGTGTGCTGGCCTTTATAAATCAGAGCATTGAATATAGGAGTAGGGAAGTTATGTTAAAATTGTACAAGGCATTGGCGAGACCAATTCTGGAGTATGGTGTACAATTTTGGTCGCCTAATTATAGGAAGGATGTCAACAAAATAGAGAGAGTACAGAGGAGATTTACTAGAATGTTGCCTGGGTTCCAGCAACTAAGTTACAGAGAAAGGTTGAACAAGTTAGGTCTTTATTCTTTGGAGCGCAGAAGGTTAAGGGGGGACTTGATTGAGGTCTTGAAAATGATGAAAGGGATAGACAGAGTTGACGTGGATAAGCTTTTCCCATTGAGGGTAGGGAAGATTCAAACAAGAGGGCATGACATGAGAATTAAGGGACAGAAGTTTAGGGGTAACATGAGGGGGAACTTCTTTACTCAGAGAGTGGTGGCTGTGTGGAATGATCTTCCAGCAGAAGTGGTGGAGGCAGGATCGATTTTAACATTTAAAAGTAAAGTGGATAGGTATATGGACAGGAAGGGAATGGAGGGGTATGGTCTGAGTGCAGGTAGATGGGACTAGGGGAAAATAAATGGTCGGCACGGACTGGAAGGGCCGAGAAGGCCTGTTTCCGTGCTGTAATTGTTATATGGTTATATGGTTATTATCAAATTATTATTTGCAATGGTCTTATCTGCTGCCTTTACAAATTGACATCATAATTCTCGAATATCACAGTCTGCAGGAGAAATAGATACTGCAGCAATTCATGTTCAAACGATGCATGGGCGGAAATCGGTTTAAAAAACGGGGGGGACACAATGAGGCCTAACATTGGACAGGGGTCGGCAACCTATGGACCACGGGCCGGATCTGGGCTGTAACACAAAATCATTCGGCCCGCAGGCACTTTTTTTTTCAATACGTTTTCGAGACCTGGGAACTGCAGCCAGTCACGGGGCACGCAGGCAACCTGGGAACCGCAGCCAAACCTGCCAGCCGACCTGGGCGCTAAAGCCAGTCCCGGCCGGTTTTGCTGCTACATGTCTCACAAGACATGGCGGGGATTGTTCCCCACCTCACCAAACATGGGGGGAAAGGCCCCCCCCCCCCCCGGCCCCCCTCCCCCAAGGATTTCCGCCCGCGCAATGTGTGTATGGATGTAGACACAAGGAACTGCAGATACTGATTTACGAAAAAGGGACACAGAGTGCTAGTGTAACTCAGTGGGCCAGGCAGCACTTTCAGAGAAAAGCATGGAATTTCTGAAGGTACACAAAAGGCTGGAGAAACTCAGCAGGTGCAGCAGCATCTAAGGAGCGAAGGAGATAGGCGATGTTTGGGGTCGAGACCCTTCTTCAGACTGGTTAGAGATGAGGGAAATGAGAGATATAGACGGTGATGTGGAGAGATAAAGAACAATGAATGAAAGATACGCAAAAAAGTATCGATGATAAAGGAAACAGGCCATTGTAAGCTGTTTGTGGTGTGAAAATGAGAAGCTAGTGCGACTTGGGTGGGAGAGAGGGAATGCCAGGGCCCGAGGGCTGAGGGAGAGGTGGGAAGGGGAGACAGCAAGGGTTAACAGAATTGAGAAAATTCAATGTTCACAACAACATGTAATTTCTGAATATTGATCCAGCATCTGTGTCACCTCTGCATTCAAACAACATAGTGCATCCGATGTTCACTGCGTGGACTCGGTGAGACCAAACGTAGACTGGGCAATCGTTTCGCTGAACTAATTCGCTCAGTCCGCCTGGACCAGCCTGATCTCCTGGTTTCCAAACACTTTAATTCCCCTTCCCATTCCCACACTGACCTTTCTGTCCTGGGCCTCGTCCATTGTCAGAGTGAGGTCATGTGCAAATTGGAGGAACTGCGCCTCATATTTTGCTTGGGCAGCTTACACCTCAGTGGTATGAATATTGATTTCTCTAACTTCAAGTAACCCCTGCACTCCCTCTTCCTCCATCCCTCCCCCACCGAGGCGTACCAGCACAAAGTCGTCTCGTTGAGTCTCATTGGCTGTACTCGCTCTCACCTAGCCCACAGCTAACAAAAGCCTGTCTCCTTTATCTTTGTTACTTTTTTGCATGTCTTTCATTCATTTGTTTTATATCTCTCTACATCGTCTACATTTCTTGTTTCCCTCTCCCCTGACTTTCAGTCTGAAGAAGGGTCTCGACCCGAAACGTCACCTATTTCTTTTCTCCAGAAATGCTGCCTGACCCACTGAGTTACCCCAGCTTTGTTTGTGTCGATCTTCCATACGAACACACATCTGCAGACTGAAGACTAATCATACAACATCCTTTCATTAACTTGCTGCGTGTGAACAGAGAAGAGACACAAAGCCTTTGATAACAATGATCTGAAGAAAAGCAAACGCTCCGGGCATGATAAGAGTGTTTGGCATTGTATCTCGCGCTTAAAGATGAAAGGCCCTAATTCGTGTTTCAACTGCAGGACCAAGGACAGCACCAGACCTCTGGTTGAACAATACTCTGCATTTGGCTACCAGCAACCTGCATGTAGCAAATGATTGATAAGACTTGCAAACATCTTCTCGTACATATTTTAGATGAGCGTGGTAGTGCGTTTGCTATTGAATCTGGAAAAGCAAATCCATGGAATCACCGGTATTCCTCAAATCAAATACAGCCTCCAAATATAATATTCTTAAATACAAATCAGATTAATTAACCATCCTTTAAAAGATATAGCCGGCCAACATAGCACATCAATAATCAAACAATCTTGCGGATTGAAAAGTGCACCTTTTAACTATATAATCAGCCTGCACGTATTTTAACATTAAACACTGACAATGAAAGAATAAATAAAAAACTGTTAAAAACAACATCCTTTTCCAAGTTGCAAAGCACAAGGAAGCTATTTTCAAATAATAGGTAGAAAATTACTCATCTAACCTATTCATGCAAGAGAAAACTATAATTGCCACTGCAATTACACAGACTCCCTTACTAATTGGTGGAAGCAAAAGATGCTTGTACCTGCATCTGATAGTTTCAGCACCAGGCTAGTCAAACATTATTCGACATAACAGCACAATGGCTGAGCAACGCACTTAAAGACATTGAAATGTGATCTTCCCTATTTTGTAATGTTTGAGTACATACTTTCAGAAATCAATTAATTGCTAAATTGTTTCAGATGTTGAGTGCAGATGGCTTTCAGTTTGCATACAGTGAAGCATGTGTTAACATTTTTGTTCAGACAGTACTTGTAATTATCTTAAACAAAAGGCAAGCCGTCAGATGTTTTTAGACTGTCAGATGTTTTGCCACAGAAGGCTGTGGAGGCCAAGTCAGTGGAGATGTTTAAGGCAGAGACAGATAGATTTCTGATTAGTACAGATGTCAGGGGTTATGGGGAGCAGGCAGGAGAATGGGGTTGGGAGGGAGAGATAGATCAGTTTAATGGAGGGGTAGACTTGATTGGCCGAATGGCCTAATTCTACCAACACATGACCTTATAACCTTATGACCTTATGACTGTGAGGTATACCAGTTAAACATATCTGATCGACATAGTCCAAAATATGTATGAGTCACTTCTTATCCAGTACATTTAACTCATATCAGTACACTTGAAAATGGTTAATTTGGAGTATTGCATCTAAATCATCATTCTAAACATTCTTGCAAATGCTACAAGTCTGGTGCAAATGTCAACGACTATTGTTCTTAATGTTAATCGGAAATTACTGATGCTGATCTACTGGCTTGACCTCCGTGGATTCCAGCAAAAACAATTTCCACACTGTGGGAGAATTGTCTACCATTTCGACATAGTTACATATGTGGGACAGAGGACAGCCCGCCCCTTTCAAATCTGGATTCTTGACCAATTTTGCCCAGCAAGGTTCAAACTCCAGATAGAAACATAGAAACATAGAAAATAGGTGCAGGAGTAGGCCATTCGGCCCTTCGAGCCTGCACCGCCATTCAATGTGATCATGGCTGATCATCCAACTCAGTATCCCGTACCTGCCTTCTCTCCATACCCCCTGATCCCTTTAGCCACAAGTGCCACATCTAACGCCCTCTTAAATATAGCCAATGAACTGGCCTCAACTACCTTCTGTGGCAGAGAATTCCAGAGACTCACCACTCTCTGTGTAAAGAATGTTTTCCTCATTTCGGTCCTAAAGGAATTCCCCCTTATCCTTAGACTGTGACCCCTTGTTCTGGACTCCCCCAACATCGGGAACAATCTTCCAGCATCTAGCTTGTCCAACCCCTTAAGAATTTTGTAGGTTCCTATAAGATCCCCCCTCAATCTTCTAAATTCCATCGAGTACAAACCGAGTCTATCCAATCTTTCCTCATATGAAAGTCCTGACATCCCAGGAATCAGTCTGGTGAATCTTCTCTGTACCCCCTCTATGGCAAGGATGTCTTTCCTCAGATTTGGAGACCAAAACTGTACGCAGTACTCCAGGTGTGGCCTCACCAAAACCCTGTACAACTGCAGTAGAACCTCCCTGCTCCTATACTCAAATCCTTTCGCTATGAATGCTAACATACCATTTGCTTTCTTCACTGCCTGCTGCACCTGCATGCCTACTTTCAATGACTGGTGTACCATGACACCCAGGTCTCGTTGCATCTCCCCCTTACCTAATCTGCCACCATTCAGATAATAGTCTACCCTCATGTTTTTGCCACCAAAGTGGATAACCTCACATTTATCCACATTGTACTGCATCTGCCATGCATCTGCCCATTCACTCAGCCTATCCAAATCACCCTGCAGCCTCCAAGCATCCTCCTCACACCTAACTATACCCCCCAGCTTGGTATCATCTGCAAATTTGGAGATGTTGCATTGAATTCCCTCGTCCAAATCATTAATATATATTCCAAATCATTAATATATATGATTTGGATCTTTAATTAAGTCTGAGAGTTTTTTAATTGTTATGGTAAATTCATAGTCGATTCTCAATGAAGTTAAAATGTATAGGAAGGAATTGCAGACGCTGGTTTACACTGAAGATAGACACAAAATGCTGGAGTAACTCAGCGGGTCAGGCAGCATCTCTGGAGAGAAGGAATGGGTGACGTTTCGGGCCCCGCTGAGTTATTCCAGCATTTTGTGTCTATCTTTGACATTACTTGCCATTGTCCTGCCTCTCCCCTTTTCCATCTTTCTTCTCCCCCCCACCCCCCCCCCCCCCCCCCCCCCCGTCACCACGATCAGTCTGATGAAGGGTGTTGACCCAAAACCTCACCTATTCCTTCTCTCCAGAGATGCTGCCCGACCCGCTGAGTTACTCCAGCTTTTTGTATCATCTCAATGGGGGCAACTGGTGTCAGCAAAACCAGGCTCCCAATGGCTCCTGCTTCCAAATTGATTATTTCAAGTATGAATATTGACATCTCGGACTTCAAGCATCCCTTGCTTTCACTCTTTCACTCCTTCCCTCCCCCATCCTACTTCTCCGACCAGCCTGACTGTGCTCCTGGTTCCATTTCTCTTTGTATGCTTTGCTGTCACCTTCGCCCAGCTAATAATGATCAATTCTACATTTCCCTTGATCTTCGTCCCCTCTGATATCTCATTTTCACACCTTACCATTCCATGTCTCTGTGACTCCCTCTCCCCCTGACTCTCGGTCTGAAGAAGGGTCTCGACCTGAAACATCACCCATTCCTTCTCTCCAGAGGTGCTGCCTGTCCCGCTGAGTTACTCCAGCATTTTGTGTCTATCTTCCAAATTCCTCATGCTCTGGTGTTCTATTGACCACCTTCCCTCTCTGGATGTGCCGACGTTGACCTGTAGTCATTCTATTTTATCCCCCCAGAGCCATATTGCCTTCCCCAAAAATAGGTCCTGAATTTTTACGGTTGAAAACTGCTCCCTAATGATTGTCTTTAGTTGCAAATAGCTTCCTCGTGCTTTTGAACATAAGCTCCTTACAGTTGATTTGTGCATCCTATTTTTGGAGAGGCCCATATTGATTTCCACAACTTCCTTCCTTCTTAACCCTTGAAGATGTCCACTGCACAAAGGTCCCACATGTAACCTATAACCCTCTTGATGTAGCACAACCACATTTTATCCTCTTGCGTCTTGCTTGGATTTTATCAAGCAAACAGTAACACATTACCAACACCAGATTAACATTGGACAATATATCTATATCTGCCAAACCTTACCACCTGTCTGACCACATTACCATTGCCAAGAAGACAGTTATACTCATTTACAATTGATATTCACATAAAGATAAAACTTTGTACAGCCAACAAATGTTATACAACATCGGTGTGCTCTCAGTTTATCGATGAAATGTTCATAAGGTCTTAAGATCATCAGTGATTGGAGCAGAATTAGGCCATTCAGTCTACTCCGCCAATCAATTGTGGTTGATCTATCTCTCCCTCCGAACCTGTCATTTTGTGGTGGAGCAGTCTCGAAAGTAAACAGCCTCATTTTTCGGACATTTAGAATCAACAGAAATTAATATCACAAACACTTTGCAATTGGCCAGGACATAGAAACATAGAAACAGAGAAAATATGTGCAGGAGGAGGGCATTCGGCCCTTCGAGCCAGCACCGCCATTCATTGTGATCATGGCTGAATGTCCCCAATCAATAACCCGTGCCTGCCTTCTCTCCATATCCCTTGATTCCACTAGCCCCTAGAGCTCTATCTAACTCTTCCCCCTCTGTTAGATCACTGCTACTCCAGTAATCGTATGCTTCAATTGTTGGAGTCTCCTCCAGCTGAATACTGGGATAAACTTTAATGTTTATGAAATATCCTTGGCTTCACTGGGAAGGCAGACTGGAATTTTGTGGATTTGTCTTCCCTGAATTGGGCTTTAACAGATAAAAGGCAATCAAACAAGAATGTATTTGCCGAATTAGATGAAAGGATTCCATTATTTGTGGAGTATTATCCAATCTGATGATTTATATGCGCCATCACGTTTTAACTTAGAGATCGGCTGCGATGGGATGCAGTGTGGCTATTTGTCATTCATTAGAAAGTGGGGAGAAGGGACCATGGTAATGATGAAGAAGATGAATTGCATTCAACAAATGAGGACACTTCATCTACCACTTGTTCTTCAAATGTCTCTTGAAACACTGATTGCTGACTCCATAAATGGCAATCGTTCCAATACTTCCCACGTTTAGTTTCTAAAGCAGGCAGGGTTATCTCCCAAAGGAAGCCAATTGCAGGGTCTGCATGGCCATGTTTGCTGGGCACAACCATCTACAATGATTTGAGAGCCACAGCACAGATTCCTGGAAGCCCTTAAAGCAGTAAAAGCCTCGCTCTGTCGAGACAATGTACCTGTGACAGAGGCACACGCTCTTGTTGCCTTCCTCAGCTGCAATGTATTTCACTGCAATAGGTTTACGAAGGAACTGCAGATGCTGGAAAAAATCGAAGGCAGACAAAAATGCTGGAGAAACTCAGTGGGTGAGGCAGCATCTATGGAGCGAAGAGGCGATGTTTCGGGTCGAGACCCTTCTTCAGACTGATGTGGGGGTGGGGGGGTGGGGGGGGCGGGAAGAAGAAAGGAAGAGACAGAGACTGTAGGCTGTGATAGGTATAATTGTCACAGCATCTTATCCACAAACTCTCTATTTACACCAACACTTTCCCTGAAAGTCTAAGGGATGGCCGAATTTATAAGGTGAAATGTACCGAGATAGTTTGGGGCAAATCATGTATTAATATAGAAGATTCTTCATCACAACTTTAAGGGAATGAATGCCTTAAAGTCGCGGGAGTTAGCTGCAGGAGTTTATAAAGCATACAGTAGAAGGGCTGCCTATTGTCCTTCAGGTAACATCAACATCCAACAGGATTGTCTGATCCTCAACTGTTCCTAACTTGCTATAATGCCGAGCCAATTGATTTCCCCTGGAGATTCTCATAGCCCCTGTACACATTGCAAACTCATCTTGTCTAGGAAGCCTACCTTCTCTACTACCCCTTATCCCAACACACTGAGGTCGGAACTTGTCCTAAACATTTCCTGGTCCCTGTTATCTTGTACCATTGAAGCGTCTCCCCCTCTCTCAGTCTCTCATTCTCTCTCGCTCTCTCTATCTCACTCTCTCCCTTTTTTTTTTTTTTTTTTTCCATTTCAAAAACTTTATTCAACACAAATCATAAAATACAACACATCAAAACACAATCAAAAATCACACTATAATGAACAGATCATTGTAGTAAAGCAGTACATTCATTTATAATCGCCTCAACCCCACGCGGCGACCAGCGCTGACGGAAGGCCTCCAGAGTCCCCGTGAACACCGCGTGTTCCCTCTCCAGGGACACACGTGCACGGACGTAGGCCCGAAAGAGGGGCAGGCAGCCGACTCTCGCCAGACCGTCGACCGCCGCCGCTGCCTGGACCCACGAATGGCCATCTTGGCCAGGCCAAGGAGCAAACCGACAGGTAAGTCCCCCCCCCCACACTCGGCTCTCCCCACTCCCCGCCTTGTGTCCAAACACCAGGATTGTGGGGCTAAAATGCAGCCAGAACTTGAGGAACAACCCCTTCAGATATTGGTACAGGGGCAGTAACCTCACACACTCCACATACACATGGAATACGGTCTCCTCCTCTCCGCAGAAAATACATGCGGCAGACGAGCCCGTGAACCGACTCAAAAGTTTATTACAAACCACCGCTCCATGCAGCACTCTCCACCCCAGGTCCCCAATATAAAGGGGTACAACTCCCTTATAGAAGGACCCCCACTGGGGCCCCCCCGCCGCCTTCGGATGGTAACACCGTCCTCCATGGTGAGTCAGGACGGGAGACGAAGGCACGGTGGTTCAGAATGTGCAGGAGCATCCTGTACAGTGCGCGTCTCCTTGCATCACAAAATGGCATGCTGGTCATCTCAGAAAGGCAGCTCAGATTATGCGGAGCCGGAGGCCGAGAAATATCCCGAAGCCTAGGCCCGATGAGCAGATCTGACGGAGCAGGGGTAAGCTCTATCTGAACCACTCTAGGCTCGCGCCTTTCCTCGACAACCACCATGACAGGATGAGGACCAGCCACACCCGCAACCACAACATCCCCCTCTCCTCGTGGAACAACACTCTGGCTGAACACCACCAAATTCCTCACTCTTAACACATCCCTATAGAAAACAGGCAAGCCCCTTAGGGCGGGTCGACTGACACCCGCCACCGGGAGCCGCGAGACTCCCCTTAGGCAACGACCCTGACGAAAAAAATACGTGGCCAGAGCGTGCCATCTGGGAGGGTTCTCTACATACATGTATCTCCGCAGAGTCCTGAGACGGAGAGCCGCCACCTGGGTGCGCACGCACACCAAGGACTGGCCGCCCTCCTCTAACGGAAGACTCAGGACCGCCGCGGAAATCCAATGCTTCCTATTTCCCCAAAAGAAATCCACCAGCTTCTTCTGTATAGCAGTTACAAATATAGAGGGCGGGACAAGAGTAGCCAGCCGGTACCATAACATAGAGGCCACCAGCTGGTTTATGACCAGCACCCTCCCCCGAAAGGAGAGAACTCCAAGCAGGCCTGACCAGCGCCCCAGCCGAGCAACCACCTTCGTCTCCAACTCTTGCCAGTTTGCCGGCCAAACATCCTCAGTGGGACTCAGGTACACCCCCAGATAGAGGAGGTGCGTGGTACTCCACGCATACAATGCCATCTCCTCCGGCAGGGAGTCTACCCGCCACTGACCCACCAAAAGTCCAGAGCACTTACTCCAGTTAATCCTAGCAGAAGATGCAGCCGAGAATATCTCCTGGCAGTCACGCATCCTCCGCAGGTCACCAGGATCAGTGAACATAAGAAGTACGTCATCGGCATACGCCCGATAGAATCACCTCAACCCGCGGGCCAGGTAGGGCCAGGCCTGTCAACCTCCTCCGAAGAAGACACAGGAACGGCTCCACACAGACCGAATACAACTGGCCCGACATAGGGCACCCCTGGCGGACCCCCCCTCCCAAAATGAAAAGGAGATAGCACCGCGCCATTAACCTTTACAAGACACTCCGCAGCAGCGTACAAAAGCCGGACCCGGGCCACGAAGTGTGGTCCAAACCCAAACGCTTGCAACGTCCCAAATAGGTATTCATGCTCTACCCTATCAAAAGCCTTCTCCTGATCAAGAGACAGAAAAGCAGCTGACTCACCAGTACCCTGGACTAAATGAATCAGGTCCCTAACCAGGTGGATGTTATCCTGGATGGACCGGCCAGGGACTGTATAAGATTGATCAGGATGAATCACTTGATGCAGCACGGAGCCCAGGCGATTTGCCATTGCCCGTGCAAAAATTTTATATTCTGTGCAAAGGAGAGAGACTGGACGCCAGTTCTTCAACAAACGGAGTTCGCCCTTCTTAGGCAGCAAGACAACAACCGTCCTACGCCACGAGAGAGGCATCACTCCAGTCGCCAGGCTCTCCCCCAAAACCAACATATAGTCACCCCCTAGGATGTCCCAGAATGCTCTAACAAACTCCACCGTCAACCCATCCAGCCCGGGGGGACTTACCCCTCCTGAGCTGATGCAAGGCGCGAGTCAACTCCTCCAAAGATAAGGGGCCATCAAGAAGATCAGCCTCCCCCCTATCTACGGTCGGTAGACCCTCCCACAGATCTTGCTGAGCCTCCACACTGAATCCTTCCGCAGAGAACAGGGTCCCATAAAAGGACCTAACCAAGGCATTAATCCTCTCTGGATCAGTGACAGAGGAGCCGTCATCTGCAAGCAACTCCACGAGCTGTTTTCGAGCTCCCCGCCCCTTCTCCAAAGAGAAAAAGAAAGGCGACCCTCGGTCCAGCTCGTGCAGCATCTGGACCCGAGACCTCACATATGCGCCTCGAGATCGCTCAAGCAGCAGACTCCTCAAAACCTCCTTCTTCCTCTGAAACTCTCCCCATTCGCTGGAGTCTTCACCAAACTGACCCAGGCGAGACTCAGCGTCCTGTATCTCCCTCTCCAGCTTCTCGACCGCTGAGTCCCGCCTCCCAGTCGACCCCCATGTATATTCCTTACAAAAGAGACGGATGTGAGCTTTACCCACATCCCACCACTGCCTAAGGGAAGAGAAGCACCTCTGCCTCTCTCTCCACTTCACCCAAAACCGAGTGAATGACTCCCGGAAACACCGGTCCTCCAGCAGCCTGTTGTTAAAGTGCCAGTACGCGGACCCAGCCCGAGCGCACGCTGGATTGAAATCCACACGCACCAGACAATGGTCCGAGCACGGCACCAGCCGCATTGAGGCCGCTGAGACACGGGAAACAAACGCTCGGGAAATATAAAACCGATCAATGCGGGAACCACCGCCCTCAGACCTCCGCGAAAAAGCAGTGGAATCAGGGTGAAGGTCCCTCCAAACATCAACCAACTCAAAGGAGTCAATCAAGCCTCTCAGCTTCTTCGCTACAGCAGGCGCACACTGAGTACCAGAACGGTCCCGCACCTCAAGTGTGCAATTAAAGTCCCCACCAAGGAAGACACACACTCTCCCCTATCAATAGTGCCCAACAGAGCATTCACCTCCCGAAGCAGGCCGGCCTGCATCGTGCCGGAGCTAGGGGCATACACGTTAATGAAATGCAACGGCATGCCATCCAGGCTCACGGCCAGATGGAGCAAACGTCCTGGCACCACTTCCTGCACTTTTAAAATGCTTGGCAGAAAATTTGGGGCCAACAGAAAAGCCACCCCACTCGAATTTGAGCTGAGATGGCTCATATAAACCCTCCCTTCCCACTCCAGTTGCCAGGTAGGTTCATCACTAGCAACGGTATGTGTCTCTTGCAGATAACAAACTGCAAATCTCCCCTCCCTTAGGGCTGATAAGAGCTGAAATCTTCGAAAACTCGCTCTACTCCCATTTAAATTTAATGTAGCTACTGTGAATGTGTAGACACATTAGATTGTGACCCTCACACTCCCTGTAGTCACAGGAGGTCCTTTTCTGAGGACCTTCAACAAACCCCAAAACTGCCCCAAATCCGAGTCAGAAAGACCACTATCCTTGTTACTAAGGATAGCCTCGAGACTCTCCCCGCACTTCTGGCCAATCCTCCCATCTCCTTGTAACGGCCCACCATAATGTTTTGGGAGCACGACTTATTTTTAAGAACTCTCGCACCTCAACAATAAGCTTCGCCTCAGACACGGCCTTGGAGTCTGGGCTCTCAGCCAACCCGCTCGCACCTGAATCAACAACCTCAGAAAGACCAGAACTGTCTGACACAACACTCTCTGAGCCCCCCCCCACTGGCCGCATCGCTATCCTCCTCCACAGCCATGACACGACCACCCGGATCAATGCTGGGGATGGGTCCCAACACCCCTACCTGAGACTCGCAGCCCTCTGAATGGCTGGGCTCCTGCACGCTACCATCACCCTCCTCCTCTGGGCCTGGGGAAGCAACAACAAGAGGCATCCCCAGGGCCTGTGGAACACTGGCACCCTCGGAGTCTGAAAGAGGATCACGTCCCATAACAGCCCTGACCTCCACATCATCCAGAGTGCCCTCTCCACAGGCATCACCCAGAGAATCACCACCTGCCATTAACCTCACCCCAGACAACTCATCCGGTGAGGCATCCCGCCCCCCAGCACCTCCACTGGCACTGATATGGAGCACAGACTTGAACGACAACACCCCCGAAACTCCCCCCTCAGCCTGACTCTGCCCATCCCCCGTCACAGAGGGCACACTACCAGAGGAGCCAACCACGTCATCTACCGTGCTAGCACCCTCAGTAGGCCTCTGAAACGAGGGGACCTCATCCGACCCAGAGGGTACACACCCAAGGGAGCTAACCACAGCATCCGCCGAGATAACTCCCTCAGAGGGCCCCTGAGATGAAGGGACAGACTCCCGCCCAGTGGACACAACTCCACCGGAATCAACTTCAGCACCCAGTCCGGTGACACCCGCTGTAGATCCATGAAGAGAAGGCCCAACCACCGACCCAGAAGACACCGGGTCAAGACCACTTTCAGCCACCTCAGTGGTGGAAAGCTCGGAGAAAGACATCCCCTTCGCTCTGGACCCACGCCCTTCCTCCTCTTCACCAGGCAAATGCCTCCTTTTAGTCCCACTCGCATGCGGAGGTGCGGTAACCTCCATAAGGGAAGGGTCATCCGCCTCCACATTACCCCCAACCACTTTGCCACCCACACGTTTAGACTTCTTTCCCCCCTTCCGAGCCACCACAACTCCCCCCTGGGCCCCAGCAGGTGCAGTCTGCACCACACTGGAGCCAAACTCACCCGATTGCACTTTCTTCGCTCGGGCAGCCCTATCCCTCTCCTTCTTCTTATTATGCTTCCCCTGCTTCTCCCAAAACCCCCCCTCAACACTCCCCTCCTCCTGCGCCCCACCTCCATCCACCGCCACAGGCGCAAGACGTAGGGGACGTGGGGGGCTTGGGCTCTCACTGCCCAGGGTCCCCAAAGCGGAACCTCTGGACCCAGAAGGCTTAGCACTGCCGCCCCGGGTCACCAAGGCAGAACTGGCAACCTCAGCCGGGTCAGCAGTACCACCCCGCGCCGCTGAGGTTTGACCAGCCACCCCAGATGGGCCAGCAGCGCTTTCCTGGGCCACTGCACTAGAACCTCTAGCAGTGCCCCCGCGAAAAAGACACTCCCTACGGAGATGTCCAAATTCGCCGCACGCATGACACCGTGCCTTTCCCCAACTCCAACGCACGGTTCTGGGTACCCCCTTATGCACCACCTCAAAACTCCCCTCGGCACCATCCCCCTCACCCACCTTCATGAACACCCTCCTCTTGAAACTGAAGACCCCTTTTTCCTCCGGGTCCCCCCCAGGATGCAAGAGCCTAAAGCACTTAGACCGCACCTCCCCGAACTTGGACAGGTGTGGAATAAGCACTGCATCCGAAAAATAAGTGGGGCAGCTCCGCAGGAGAACCGGTCTCACCCTGGATACCCACGGATCCACCTGTACGTGGACCCCCCCCCACTGAGATCCCCTCCTCCAACGCTCGGGGCCACACACTCCCGGGTCTTAAGTATCATCTCCACCTTTCCCCTTTCGAGCTCAGAAGAGACAATAGCCCCCCTCCCAAGAAGTTCATTCATGGCCTTCGTAATTACCCCCCTAGACATCATAGGCCCAGTTTGAACAGAAATACCAAAACTGTCCCCATCCAAGTCAACATGAGGCTCAAGCTCAGATGGCCTCGCACCCGCCACTGATGCCGTCGCTGCGTAGGTCCGGACCTTCGGCCGCGCCCCTTCCATCGCCATCCTCACAGAGGCACAAACCAGCTCCAAGCCCCTCAGCAGCACAGCTCCAAGTTAAGTCCCAGAGACAGTCACAGTCAAAGACAGGCAGCAGAAAACAGAAACCTCCAGCTGAAGCAGGAAAGTCCCCAGGTTCGTCCACAGCCAAGAGCAGCTTACGGGAAACTCGATCCCAGTCGCGCTGGACGCAAAAGTACCTTCTTCACATTAAGCCAGGCAGCCGCACTGAGCAAAATGACTTTAGGGCAGAGAAGCGGAGCCAAAAACGACAAAGACACCGCACAACTTCAGCCCACTGAGATCACAGGCACTCTTGGCAATCCGCCAACGCCAACCGCACCCTCGACAATGTGGAGAAACTCAGGAATCTTCACACAGATGGAGGCTCCCCAGACCAGAGAAAAGCTTCAACAGCCCAACAATAAGTTGAACTATAGCCCCCCTGGGTCTGTGCCCTCTCCAACGGCAAAATCCTGGAAAGGCTGCTCCAATCCTTCTCAACTGCAGAGCTGAGAAGAAAACACGACCCTCTCTCTCTCTCTCTCTCTCGCACTCTCTCTCTCTCTTTTTCCTTTCCAAGGACTTTATTCATCAACTGCACATTACAGCGTACTAAAGGTTCATCAACGTTCAATGGTTACAATACATCAAGCAGACATTATAATACAACGGTACAATCATTATTTACAATGCTCTCGATCCCCCGCGGCGACCAGCATTCACAAAGGCCTCCAGAGTCCCCATGGACACCGCGTGTTCCCTCTCCAGTGACACACGTGCACGGACATAGGCCCGGAAGAGGGGCAGGCAGCCAGCTCTGGCCTGACCATCGACCGCCCGCTGCCTGGACCCGCGAATGGCCATCTTGGCCAGGCCCAGAAGCAAACCGACAGGTAAGTCCCCCCCCCCCCCCCCCCCGATCGGCTCTCCCCACTCCTTGCCTTGTGTCCAAACACCAGAATCGTGGGACTAAAATGCAACTTGAGAACTTGAGGAACAACCCCTTCAGATATTGGTACAGGGGCAGTAACCTCTCACACTCCATATACGCGTGGAACACGGTCTCCTCCTCACCGCAGAAAATACAGGCGGCCAGCGAGCCCGTGAACCGACTCAAAAGTTTATTACATACCACCACTCTGTGCAAGACTCTCCACCCCAGTTCCCCAATGTAAAGGGGGACGACTCCCTTGTAGAGAGACCTCCACTGGGGACCTCCCCCGCCTCCAGGTGGTAACACGGGCCGCCAAGGTGTGTCGGGACGGGAGACGAAGGTAAGGAGGTGCAGAATGTGCAGGAGCATCCTGTACAGTACGCGTCCCTTCGCATCACGACACGGCACGCTGGGCATCTCGGAAAAGCGGCTCAAGTTGTGGAGCCGGCGCCCGGAAAATATCCCGGAGCCTGGGCCCGATGAGCAAATCCGACGGAGCGGGGGTAAGCTCTATCTGAACCACTCTAGGCTCGCGCCTCTCCTCGACACCCACCATGATAGGGTGAGGACCGGCCACTCCCGCAGCTGCAACATCCCCCTCCCCTCGTGGAGCAACACGCTAGCTGAAAACAGCCAAATTCCTCACTCTTAGCACATCCCGGTAGAAACTAGGTAAACCCCATAAGGCGAGTGGACTGATGCCCGCCACCGGGAGCCGTGAAACCCCCCTTAGGCAACGACCCCAACGGAAAAAGTACGTGGCCAGAGCGTGCCATCTGGGGGGGTTCTCTACATACATGTATCTCCGCAGAGTCCTGAGTCGGAGAGCCGCCACCTGGGTACGCACGCATACCAAGGACTGGCCGCCCTCCTCTAACGGGAGACTCAGGACCGCTGAGGAGACATGGTGCTTCCTATTTCCACAAAAGAAATCCACCAGCTTCTTCTGTATCGTAGTTACAAAGATAGAAGGCGCGACAAGAGTAGCCAGCCGGTACCATAACATGGAGGCCACCAGCTGGTTTATAACCAGCACCCTCCCCTGGAAAGAAAAATCTCGAAGCTGGCCAGACCAGCACCCCAACTGAGCGATGACATTCATCTCCAGCTCCAGCCAGTTTGCCGGTCACGCATCCTCAGTGGGACCCAGGTAGAGGAGGTGCATGGTGCTCCACGCATGCAATCACTCTCTCTCTCCCTCTCCCTCTCCCTCTCCCTCTCCCTCTCCCTCTCCCTCTCCCTCTCCCTCCCTCTCCCTCTCCCTCTAAGATTATATTTTGCTCCTCCCCCCTTGTCAACCTGTTTGCAGTTTGTTGACATCGCCCAGCTGGATTGAACTACACACACCAGATGCCATTTTTTAACCAGTCATTCATTGCCAGAGAATCGTCAGTGATGGTTTCTCTTGTTAACACCACCATCTTACCCCTGGTGTTTCTATGGATCCACGCTAGCGTCCTTCTCCCACTCATGTACACACTGCTTTTCCTTGGCTACATCCTCTGAAGACACAACACTAGTTTCAACATGAATGTGGATTCACACCCATACATTATTCACTATTAACTCTCTGGCCCTTTGATTGATTTGCCAAACTATTGATTCACCATGCAGCATCAGACAAGCAGAAAATTCCTCCAACTGTGTTTTCGAAACGGTAAAAATGATACCCCTGTCTACAAAAATGCAATCCCCAGCCATTAATTCAAACTGATCACTGGCAACTCGTTGGTACAGGCAGACAGTTCATAAACGTGCTTCCATATTCAACTCTAAGCTGAGTTAAGGCCAGCTATTTCCACCAATATCCACATCATCTGACTCGTACAAATCCCCACCCCACATCCCTGCTGCTGGAATGTGTATCCTTATATGTGCTTCCTTCAGACTAGACTATTCCAATGCACTGCCAACTGGTTGACTCTGAATGAAATTGTCATCCATACACTGCTGCCTATGTCCCGCCTTGTCACAAGTCTCATTCAACCATGTTTGCCTCACAACACATGCACCCAATCAATCAGTTGCTCAACTTCCTGCTTTAATATCTTTTCATGGTCTCACCCCTCCACAAACTCAGTCATCTCTCCTCTGCCCCATAAAGACCTGAGATAGTTACACTCTTAATCCTGCCCTCTCCTCGAGTCTAATCTCTGCTCCGTTTGTACCCACGTCTCCAGCTACTAAAACTCCAAACTCTGGAAATCCCTTTCTAAAACTTTTTTTTTCACGAACAAAATGCAACTTTACCTTTGACTGGGGCTGTGCTCACCCGCCACAAGTATCTGATTATGAGATTCGGAGATATCTTATCGTTTGATGTTGCCCTTTTAAACAACTCTATATTTTGCCACAATAAGCAAGATCTTTATCTTGAAACATTTCTATAAAATCTGCATGGCATTTAAATGTTTGGGGGGCATTTTCCCAAGCACACATTTGCATTGTATACCATGTCATCTCCTCCATCCTCCAATGCTACTATCGTTGCTTCTCTACTAGAATAGAAAATAATAGCAATGGACATTGGGAATACTGGATCGGAGATTTTCATAGAAGTCATTGTCTCAGAATTAAATGACGTTCCTTCAGGAAGGAGGTGAAGAGGAATTTCTTCAGTCACAGGGTAGTTTATCTGTGGAATTCTTTGTCACACAAGGCTGTGGAAACCAGGTCAATGGATATCTTTAAGGCAGACAAATAGATTCTTGATTAGTACGGGTGTCAGGGGTTATGGGGAGAAGGCAAGAGAATGGGGTTGGGAGGGAGAGATAGATCAGTTTAATGGAGGGGTAGACTTGATGGGCCGAATGGCCTAATTCTATTATCACATGACCTTATAACCTTATGACCTTATGACTGAGGTATACCAGTTAAACATATCTGATCAACATGTCCAAAATATGTATGAGTCACTTCTTATCCAGTACATTTAACTCATATCAGTACTCTTGAAAATGGTTAAATTGGAGTATTGCATCTAAATCATCTTTCTAAACATTCTTGCAAATGCTACAAGTCTGGTGCAAATGTCAACGACTATTGTTCTAGCCATGATTGAATGGTGGACTAGACTTGATGGGCCGAATGGCCTAATTCTGCTCCTATCACTAGTGACCTTATGACAGCTCTTCACTCTGAAGGTTTCTTACTCCTTAGTGAGAGTCTGATCTACTGAATATTTCTGGCATTTAACCCTAACTTTGCCTGCACCTGCGTTGGTTTGCTTTTTACATTTTTGTTCATATCACTTAGTGCCAAGTGTCATTTAATAATCGTTCCTGTGGTGCGTTTGCCGTGATTGAATGGCAGAGTAGACTTGATGGGCTGAATGGCCTAATTCTGCTCCTATCACATGCTCCGATCACCTCATGTGCCACAGAAATACCAAAAATGAGCAAATGTGGATCTGTTTGTTTTGTTGCCAGAAGCACTGATAGCTTTTTTCTCACAAGCAGTCGATTCCCCTCATCCCTGATGAGTACTACAGAATTTCCTTCAAATTGCATAAGGGGCATGCAACAAGAAATTCACAACAGCAATTTATACTAAGGAAACATTTTAATGGTAATTCTGGATTGCTCTTATGGGGAATAGGCTCCATTAGAGTCCACATATGCAAACTCGTAGAACTAATGGATTTGTTCTAATGGTTTAAAACAGACACAAAGCATTTAATTTGTTAATAAGGCAGCATTTACAAGTCATTAGATCAGAGTTTTACATATGCTAAGTTTTTCTTTGTGTTATCGTTATTTTTCTATTTGCATCCTCCTTTGTGCATTTATTGTACGCAACAAAGTGCACAAGTAGAGAACCTTTAAACTATCTTTAAACTTAACCTTTAAGTTTTCAAGATTTCAAGGTCAGTTTATTGTCAGGTACCAATTAAGGTGCAGTCAAATGTGAGTTCCCATACATCAGGCACGTGCCGTCAGGGTAGGCAAGGTCGGAACTGCCTACCCTGACTAACATTATAACATAGTAATAACTAAATATAAATAATAACGGCATGGGGGAATTATGCCTATGTAAGAGATCCATCTTAGGTAGGCATAATTCTCCGTGCCTTTCATCCACAGCGCTTGTGACACGGGAAGCTCTGTGCAGCCCACGTGCCGTCAGCGCTGCCTGAAGTCGTCACTTTCAAGCAGGGCTGAAGGCAGCTGAAATTCTGCCTTTGCAGCCCTGCGCATGCGCATCAGTCTACTGCGCATGTGCAGCGCAAGTTTCTTGGCGGGGTTTTCACCCATGGTTTGCCGTGTACCAATGACATGGTAAGTACATTTTGTGTTTATGTTTTTAAATACCGTGTTTCCCGGGGTGTGGGGGTGGGGGGGGGGGAGAGCTCCTTTCACAGCGTTTGGGGAGTCTGGCCCGGGGTAAAGTTGCGGGGAGGGCACAAATGTTATGAATGAAGGGTCGGGGGCATCCACTTGCGACGCTCCTTGCACAGAGGCGTGGAATGACACTGCTCTGAGGCCGGGGGGGGGGGGGGGGGGGGGGGGGGAGAGAGAGAGAAGTATCTCGGGTGGCTGAGTGGCCGCCGGGCCGGACAGCGGAACCAGCCGCCACCTTAGCTCCTTCTGCCGGTCCCCGCTCACCTCTGGCAGCTCTCCGTCTAAAAACCTCTCTCCTGCCGTCACTCATAAATTCCCTCACTCATGTCCTTAAATTCCGACAGCGCGATTGAGGTTACTCGGCAGTGTGAATTTAAGGATTTGCAGGAAGCTGCTGACATGAGTGAAGTCGGCGAACGGCAGGTGTTCTGACGGAGAGCACTGCCAAAGGTGAGCGGGCCGGCAGAAGGCGCTGAAGTGGCGGCCAGTTCTGATGTCGGGTCCCGGTGGCCACTCGTAGCTCTCCGAGCTGCTTCTATCCCCAGCTACAGTGCACATCTTCGCGCCCGGAGAGCTGTGGTAGCGGTGAGTGAGTGAGCAGTATCCCCGTATCTGGCAGTATCCCCGACGCCCTCCTTCTCAACACTCGTGCCCTCCCCACAACTTTACCCCTGGTACAGACTCTACACACGCTGTGAAAGGAACTGTTCCCCCAATTGGTCTAGGACTAGGAAGCCTTGGGCAAATTGAAATGTCACTGTTTGTATTTATTGATTTATTTAACGGGGAGAACAATCTGCGCATGCGCGGTTTAATTTTTTTTTTAAAGCTACCCTGAGTAATTACTCACGGCACGTGCCTGCCATGCAGCCATACTATGTGACAAGCAACAAGACACACAGCCACATACAAGTTAACATAAGCATCCATCACAGTGGATTCCACATTCCTCACTGTGATGGAAGGTCATAAAGTTCAATCTTCTTCCTCTTGTTCTCCCACCGTCAGGGCAGTCAAACCATCCACAACCGACGATCGAAGCCCACGTTGGGGCAATCGAAACTCCCACGTCGGGGTGGTTGAAACTCTCTCCGCAGCATGGAGCTCCCGAGTCAGCCTCTTCTTACTCAGAGACCGCGGGCTTCACCATGTTAAAGTCCACAGGCCTCGCAATTGGAGCTTCGATGCAAGCCCCGCGATGTTAAAGTCCCGCAGACCCCCGCAGCTTGGAGCTCCAGGAAGGAACGCCAACCCCACGATGTTAGGCCGCAGTGGGGACGGAGATACGATGCGGAAAAAAATCCCATCTCCGTCGAGGTAAAAGAGATTGAAAAAAAGTTTCCCCCAACCCCCTCCACCCCCACATAAAACAAACGAAGGAACACTAAAACATACTTTTAACACATATTAAAAATAACAAAAAAGATGAATGGGCAGACGGAATGTTGGCGAGGCAGCCATAACACTGATATACTTAATGTCTGGGAAATATGTGCACGGAAACAATAGCCAGCCATGGAAATTCACATTAGAAATCATTGATCTGACTCACAATCATTATCCATGCGAGTGATCTTTGCACAAGAACATAAGAACACAAGGAAATGGGAACAGGAGGAGGACATCAGGCCCTTCAAAACTGCCCCATCAGTTACTAAGATCATGACAAATAGACACAAAAAGCTGGAGTAACTCAGTGGGCCAAGCAGCATCTCTGGAGAGAAGGAATGGGTGACGTTTCGGGTCAAGACACTTCCTCAGTCTGAAGAAGGGTCTCGACCCTGAAAGTCGCCCATTCCTTCTCTTCAGACATGCTGCTTGGCCCACTGAGTTACCCAGCTTTTTGTGTCTATCTTCGTTTTAAACTAGCAACCGCAATTCTGTCCGACACGTGATCAAGGCTAATCTACGCTGGCCTGAACTACGCCTCTGCACCATTTCTACACTCCCAATCTATGGTCTAAGATCATTCCTTGATCTTCTCAGCACTGGCTGTAAGCCTGGGGCCGCCACTGCTCCGGGCCGGTGTCCCGTCAGTCCATCTCCGGCCACCCCCGGACGGGGATGGGACTCTCGGGAGGGGACGGGGATGGGTACAGTCCAGTAGCAATTCAACAGCGCTTGCAGCACCGGAGAGCCAGGTTCGATCCTGACTACGGATAAAACACAGGTCTGTATCCATGCAGCAGCACAGTTGCCGAGAATGTTTATGGCAAGTGACCTTTTGATAAATCCCATGATACCTTGCGTTTTTTCGGAATTCCGAACTCGCTTATTGAGATATAATCTGACTTTTGAATTCTCTTACCAAAGTGCAGGAGCTCCCACCTCCCCACACAAAGCTTCATGTGCCAGTCACTCACTCAACCCATCAACATCCTGTTGCAGAAATACAACATCCTTCGCACACCATGCCCTTCCTTCTATTTGATCGATCAGCAGCAAAGGTCAACACCTTACAAACACATTCATATAAATAGTGATCGATCGTGGGAGAAGAACTGATCCCTGCGATAGTCCGGTTGGTACCTCCTGCCACTCCTACACAATTATTCCATGATACAGCTGGTTTTCAATCCATTCTAAAGCCCCTGTCCCACTCTCCTGAGTTACTCACGACTTCTCCCGAGTTTTCCCCTTGATTCAAACTCGGAGAATTACGGTATTAGCCAACCGTAGGTACGCGGGGCTTTTTCTTTTTACTCGTGGACATTTTTCAACATGCTGAGAAAATGTCTCGACTTACCTGATGCCCCGAGTACCTACGGCTGGCATTACGAGCCACTACGAAATATCTACGGACGCCAACAGCCTCCTACAGCCTCCTATGGACTCGCTACGGACTCGCTACAGACATTCTCCGAGTTTGAAGCAAGGGGAGAATTCATGAGTAACTGGGGAAAGTGGGACTGGGGCTTTAAACACTTCACCTGATACTGCGGCCACTTATTTAATGCACCAGCCTCTTATGTGGCACTTGTCAATGCGTTTTGGAAATCTACGTACACTACATCTACAAGTACCCCTCCATCAACTATCCTTGTTGCACCCTCAAAGAACTTTCAGAGAATTTGTCAAACATCTTCACCTTTCACAAAATCATATTGATTCGGTTGAATTTTATTCAGCTTCCCCATATGATCAGCTCTTTCCTCTTTGATTACTGACTGTGGTTCTTTGCTTTCTGCCGCTCATGTTTTATACACAACAAAATGGTCCCATTGATAATTTTCCAAACTTCTGGTACCCTCCCTCTTCTTTCCTTGTCCAGGACTTACCCATTTCCCTCCTTTAAGGCAAACAAAACTGGAAGGGGAGACCTGAGGCTGATCCGAAGCCAAAGCTATTCCCATTGGAAGTCCGATTGGAGATGACAAACTTCACCAAGGCTGGAGAATCTCATTTGCCATTCAATGAGCTTGCAGCAAGATTCTCGGGTTATGAAACAGCCATCTTGGAAATCAGAATGACATATAAGCTCGGAGCATGAGTGAGCCAGTCAACCTATTCCCTCAATCACTATAACCATGGTTGGTCATCGATCTCAATATTCCTGCTCCTTTGCTCCATATCTCTTGATGTCATTTGCACTCAGAACGTTAACTATTTGCCATTTGTCTACTGAATTTTAACTCAAGCAAAACACATTAAAACTGTAGAGTTTGCAAATTACACTCTTGTCAGGACTACTGACATAAAAAGACTTTAAGTGCCATTTTCAAAGTGTGTTTCAGGAAACTCTTCATGAACAGACTAACGCATCCTGCCAATAGCCACAGTTAACATTTCCACACGAGACTGTCAAATCGAAGAACTTACCAAAATTGTCCCTTGAAGTGGTGGGCTGCATGCTTTCATGCTGCACGTGAATCGCAACTTTACCATCCCTTTCTAAATGACTGGCGGTACACTGTCCTTGCTGCTTCATTGCGTCAGTCAGAGCCCTGGAAAGAGAACATGTCTTAGAGATTAAAGGAACCTTCATTCCCCCATGCAAAGCAGTAAACATTCATCTCATGTGGGCTTTACTGGATTCTGCAGTATTACCATCATTGACACACAGAGGTGGATCAGATCAAATCAAAGATCAACTGAAATACATCTGACTGGAAGAGCATTCTTCTTCAAAATCCTAATAAATGGAGTAACACAGCAGGACAGGCAGCATCTCCAGAGAGGAGAAATAGATGATGTTTCAGGTCGAGACCCTTCTTCCGACTAGTCAGGGGAAATGACTGAAGAATTCTTCTTCAGTCTGAAGAATGGTCTCGACCCGAAACATCACCTATTCCTTTTCTCCATAGATCCTGTCTGACCCACGGAGTTACTCCAGATTTTTGTGTCGATCTTCAGTTTAATCCAGCATCTGCTGTTCCTTCCTATATATATATATGTTACCTTCAAAACCCATCTTACATTCCACCTTACCACAGCACTTTACCTTATTTTGTTTAAAGAAACATGGAAGGTAAGATGGATAAGAAACGGTGGGACTGAGATCACTAAAAAGGATGACCAAGCAATGACTCCTGCTCCCCTTGTGGCATTGATGCTGCACTTTTCCAAAGCAGCAATTGTATGGCACATTGGCCACAACATTGGCACTGACCTCCAGATATCACCCAATGCCAATGCCAATTCTCAATTGCCAATCCTAATCCATTTAGAGGTGAAATCCCACAGAAATTCATGGCCACATAATAGGTTCAATGATGCCAATACCATCTCCCTCCTTTCTATGGTAATGGTGCATTCTCTCCACCTCCAACACTCATGATGTTTAAAGGAAAGAAAAATAACAAAAATATTAATCCTCTGTGTTCAATCAAAATTAAATGGTTGAAGGTTGAAAACTAGACGGCAAACTTTAAGGTAATTGGCAAAAAAAAGAGATAACATTTGTCAAAGGAAATTAGATTTGGAATGCACACCTGATGGGGTGATGAACATTGATTTGGATGTGGCTCCAAAATAAATTGGATAAATACTTGGTGCAGCGGTAGTGTTGCTGTCTCAGTGCCCGAGACTTGGGTTTGATCTTGACTATGGGTGCTGACTGTACAGAGTTTGTACATTCTCCCTGTGACCGCGAGAGTTTTCTCCGGGTGCTCCAGTTTTCTCCCACATTCCAAAGACATGGAGAAAGGCCGCTGAGTTACTTGGCTTCTGCAAATTATCCTTAGTGCGTAGGATAGAATTAGTGTCCAGGCGATCGCCGGTCGGTGTGGACGGTGGCCGAAGGGCCTGTTTCCATGCTGTATCTCCAAACTAAATTTGAAGAAGATATTACAGGGATATTGGAAAAGAGTAAAGGAGGTGGACTTTGAAAATACCACCTGCTCATTGGGTTGTGCAGAATCAGCTATTCTTCCCTGTTATTCTGCAATTCCAACACCCAAGATATGAACTGAATTTGTAGATGGTGGATAAAATGGAGTTAATTGCCACATCTATTCCAGTTTGCAGGAGTTTTACCAATTCCGGCAATACATCCAGAAAAAAATGTGCCAGTTCAAGTGATGCTGGCAGAAACAAGGAGTTAGAAAGAATTTCCTAACAGATTTGGGGTTTTAAGAATGACAGATGTAACTTGTTAAATACACTTTGCGTGGGACACATATTAACAGCGCTATAGTCAACAGTCTTCAAAAGCTTCAAATTCCTGGGCGTGCATATTTCAGAAGCTCTTTCCTGGATCCAGCACACTGATGCAATTATAAATAAAGCACAACAACACCTCTCCTTCCTGGGAAGATTACGGAGATTCGGGATGTCAGAGAGGATTCTCTTGAACATCTACAGGTGTACGGTAGAGAGCATATTGACTGGTTACATCAAGGCCTGGTTCGGCAACTTGAACGCCCAGGTGTGAAGAGTGAAAAAGTTGTCAACACTGCCCAGTCCATCACGTTTTCTGACCTCCCCACCATCGAAGGGATTTACAGGAGTCGCTGCCTCAAAAAGGCAGCCAGTGTCATCAGAGACCCACACCATCCTGGCCACACACTCATTTCACCCCTGCCATTGGGAAGAAGGTAGAGGAGCCTGAAAACTGAGGAGACGCTGCACTCATCACATGTTCGCTGGTGGTCTCTGGTAAGTCTCCTTCACGGTCACGAGGAGCTCCCGCATTCTGGGAACTAGTTGCAGCCTCAATGTGGCCGCCGCAAATATTTCAACATGTTGGAAAATTTTCAGCGACCAACAATTGGTCGCCATGGAGATAATCGCTAATCCTGTAGTCGTAGGTGCAGTTGTAGTGGGGTCGCCATGTTGTTGTGGGTAGTCGAGGTAGGCGTGGGTAGTTTTAGTTCATCGCCTTTGCTGACCGGTCATTTTCATTGGCTCATTGGAGGAAAAAACGTAAGCAGGAGTTTTCAGAACCGACCGGTAATGTTAAATGCCCGCCAAACTTCACAGCTGCGTATCTCTTATTTAAAGATGTCTTGCTTCTTAAAAGTGTCTCTATTCTGTCTCCACTCCTTCTCCCCCCTTCTCTCCCCCCTCTCCCGCCTCTTTTAAAGGACTTACCGTACACTGAGCTAGCCGTCTTAATTACAGCACCAATCTTCCTGATCATCGCGGTGTGCGTCTGTATCACCTTCGCTTTGCTCCGTGTGAATTTCAGACAGCGCTCCCGCTTCTTGCCCTGGCCCCCTCCTTTGCGATGTGTTTCTGTGTGTGTGTTCCACTCAGACAGTCGCTGTTCCAGTTCCCGGTTTTTCAGGCGACTGCCGGCAACTTGACGGTCTCCGGCAGTCCGCTGAAAAATCGCCTAAGTGGGACAGGCCCATAAGAATGTAATTGTTCTCTCTGAGACATATGGCAATAAAACGCTCCTCACTCCTGACACTCTTGACTCTTGAATTGGAATTACAGTAAAAATTCCGATATCTAGCGCATGCTGGACTTGACAGATTCTGGTAAATCAAATCAGTCAATAAATTTAAAGGCCGCTCAGGCTCACTGATGGCCTGGTCAATTCAACAGGACAACTTTTCCCTGTGAAATGGCAGTTAGAAACTGGAGCATTCAGGATTGCAAAATGCCAGACAACCAAGACTTTACTGTCTATTGTTCTCCAACTGAATATGAACTCAGCTGGATCCATGTTCACGACCAGTAACGTGTAAAGACCAGTAATAGATGCCTGCATCTTTCAGACTGGTGATGAAGCAGTAACCCCCCTACGTACATGTCCTCAAAAGGTAACTGCATGCACTGACTCCTTCAGATACACAAAATCATTGCTTGGTCCATCAAGGCTTCAGTAAAAATGCCTTTAGCCACCCTTCCCTTAAGCCTCTGTCAATCCAGAAGTGCTCTTGGAAGATTTGGAACATGTGTTAATTAGAAAATAGTTGCAAGAAGGAACCAAGATGGTAAAAGGTATTAAATCAAGTGTTAAATAATGTAGCTCAAAAATTGCCAACTAAAGTTTATAACTATTTTTAATCCTGTAGCAAGTGCTTCATTGAAAATGAGGTGGTAATTTGTAAATCAAAAGGGCCAAGAATGTATTATATAAGAAATCAGCCTTTTTTGCAGGCTGGCCTGTAAAGGCGACAGACATGAGTCTCTTGACATAGACATAAGCAATCGCAAATGCTGGAATCTTGTGTAGAGCACAAAGTACTAGAGTGACTCAGCATGCCTCTGGAGGACCTCCAGAGGACATGAATAGACGACATTCTGGTTTGGTACCTTTCTTCAGACTTAGTACTAAAATAGCACTCTTGGTTCTGTGCAGGAAGGAACTACAGGTGCTAGTTTAAACTGGGGATAGACCCAAAATCCAACTCAAAACCTCAATAGGTGACCCGAAAGCTCACCTATTCCGTTTCTCCAGAGATGCTGCCCGCACTCCTGATTCTGTAGTACTCATGATCACAGTGAAAGGCACTGCTGGCTTGAAGGACCGAATGGCCTACACCTGCACCTATTGTCTATTGTCTATTTTAGGTCAGTTTAGTTTATTGTCACGTGCACTGAGGTACAGTGAAAAGCTTTTGTTGCGTGCTAACCAGTCGTCGGAAAGACAATGACTGATTATACTCGAGCCATTTACACTCGAACCATAAAGGGTATAACGTTTAGTGCAAGGTAAAGCCAGCAAAGTCCAAAGAAGGATAGCCAGAGGGTCACCTCATTCCAGGTGGCTTCCAGACCATTCCTGCCAATGGGCAGAATTAAAATCATATTGAGCTCATATTGCCTTCAAATATAGTGAAGACCTGACGACGTGGAGTCGTGTGACCGATGTCCACCATTAACCACTCCGCAGTTTCTTTCCTATCGCATGTAAAATAATGTTATTAAAGATTCGCTTCAAGCTCCTGATTCATTTTTGGACAATGTTCTGCAGGCATTAGGGTTGCTTCAGTGGCCCGTCAACAATTATGGATCCTGAAAGTGATCTAATACAATAAATATAAGAAATATACCAGGAGCGGTAGAGATGGTGAAGTATAAATTAAACCAATGGCGAATGATTATGAAGAACACATTGGGGAGAAAGATAGGCCTATGGAAGTACACTCTCCCCGTTGGATTGCAACCTTGTCGTGGTCAAGGAGCTTGTGTCTCTCAGTGACCCTAGAGCTATGCTAGCGGGAAATTCATCTCCTGTTAGGGTCTCCAATGCTGGACAGGTCGAAGGGTAGAGGTGAGACGAAGAGCGATCCACTGGTCCTCCAGGTTGGAGGTTGACCACAGGGCTAACAACCCTGTCTCGTAAAACAAAGATGTTACGGAAACAGCAACTGAAGGAATCAACGAGTGGAGGGCCTTCGTTGCTGCCCTACAGGCCAGGAGGCATAATAAGCAGTAAATAAGTGGTAAGTAATTGAAGTACATTAAACTGTTCATTAATATCTTACATTGATATCAACTTTAATTGGAATCTAATATAATTAAATGGGGGATATTTATTGAAACCATCACCCAGAGGTGATAGAAAACCAAAAGTCAGTTTGAAGAGGAGCTAAATCACAAGGAGAAAAAAATACATCAAAATATCAGCATCCACAAGGTTCAAAGTGCAAAAATGTTTCTGTATACGAGCGGAAAATGTTAAATCTCAAGGCACATGCCAACAAAATGATTTGAAGGATTTTGAGTTGTTTTGTATTTTGATAGAATTGGATTTAAAGAATAAGGAAGTTAAGGAGAATTTGTTTCCTTTAAGTTGTTTGGGGGAATTCCAATGAAATACTGGACAGATTGAAAACATTACCTGGGGCATAAAGACTTGGTTCTGAAAAGTTGACTTTGAACCGTGGAAAACAGAGAGACATGGGAATTACTGTGAAGTGCTAAACTGCAAGGCATGCACTCTTTGGATGATGGGATAACTTGTGGTCTTATTGGAACAGTGGCGGGAAACTGTTACAAGTGGCAGTGAGATAAGCCTTCAGAGAGTGCTGTGCTTTAAAGGGAGCAATATTAACCAAGCGGAAAATAGGAGGAAGAGTATCCAAAACCAAAATATCATCCAAAACACAGCTGCAGGGGAGAAGGAAGATTTTCAGAAACACATTTAGTTTTGTTTGGTTTCGAATAACAGCGCGGAAACAAGCCCTTTGGCCCACCTAGTTCGCACTGACCAGCAATCCTCACACACCGACATACACTGGGGACATTTATACCAAGCCAATTAATCTATAGACCTGTACATCTTAGGTGTGTGGGAGGAACCTGAAGGTCTCTGAGAAAACCCACGCGGTCACGGGGAGAATGTACAAACTCCGTACAGACAAACACCCGTAGTCAGGATCGAACCCGGGTCTCCAGCACTGTAAGGCAGTAGCTCTAACCGCTACGCTACCATGCCGCTCACATTGTCTGTGACGTAATCTACAATGAGGAATGAAAGATTTGGAAAATATGCCAGATATTTATGTCAGTTGTAGATGCAAAACGTATTGTCAAATAAATAAAACGACGGAAAGGAAAGATAATCAAGATTAAAAAAAGTTTTTACATCCGGGATAACTGAACTGGTGACGTCGATGGTCCGGGAATAACGAAATTTTTTATGCAGAGTATTTTTATTTTCTCTGAATTTATGTGTGATTTTTGCATAATTTATGTTTTGCGTACTGTCTGACTCTATGTGTCTGCGATGTTGCTGCAAGCAAGATTTTCATTCTAAATTCACGTCACCATGCTTGTGCACATGGCAGGCGACTTGACTTGATATATCTGCTGGCAACATCCATATTGCTTTATATTGCCACAAGGCCAGTTGGCTCTCCAGCAGACTGTCTGTAACATGATTTTTTTTTAAACGGTACACTTTAAAATGCAAAGTCAAATATGATGCAAAGCAGAGCAGTGCTTTTTATTAAAAAATACGATGTGTAGTCTCGTACTCCGATCAAAAAGTGTTACAAAAGAACACAATTTCGGAGTTCAAGGGATGCTCTGCTAGAGACCAGTTAACAAATCGTCAACTTTCATCTCAGGTGGATACAGTAAAAATAGAACTGGGCTTTAAAACTGAGTGACCACATTGTAAACTCATTGTAAACATTGCATTAATCGTAAGCCTGATCAAAGACCTTTCCTGTATCAGTTCCCATAAAGCTTTCCATTCCACTCTGAAGACAACTGTAATAAACGCAAATTGGAGAAACAGCATCTCATATTTTGCCTGGGCAGCTGACAGCCCAGTGGTATGAATATTGAGACTTCAAGTAACTCCGGCATTCCCTCTCCCCTCCCCCACCTGAATCGCACCAGCTTCTCGTTTTCATCCAACAAGCAGTTAACAAAGGCCTGTTTCCTTTGTCATCGTTACTTTTTGGTATATCTTTCATTCATTGTTCTTTATCTCTCTACATCCTTGTCTATAGCTCTCGTTTCCCTCTCCCCTGACCAGTCTGAAGTAGGGTCTCGACCCGAAATGTCACCCATTCCTTCTCTCCGGAGATGCTGCCTGTCCCGCTGAGTTACTCCAGCTTTTTGTGCCTATCAACTGAACTGATAATGGATCAAGTTGGTGAAACTGGATAGCCCAAGGGTGAAAGGACATACACATGGTTATGGATTAATAGTCCAAATACAAAAAGCCAATTTTAACTCTATATTTTTGTCCAAGGTATATTTATATGTGTCCTTCTTAAGAAAGAAAATGATGTGCTCCTTCACTCTGTCTCTCGTAATAATGAAGGAAAATAATTATCCTATAGTTAGAAAACAATTCTGGATTTTGACAAATTAATCTTTCGAAAGAATCTGCTCTGGTAATAACATCCATCACATCACATCCAGAACATTTCCAAATGCATACGTCAAAGCAGCTGAAAGGCTGCCAAGCAACTGGATGTCTGGCAGATAATATGCCAGTAAATGGGCAGATCCAATCTGAGCTTGATGTGTTGATGAAAATGTAAGCAGAAAAAAAATAATTTGAATGATCAGTTTTCAAAGAACAGCCACATTTCTGGGATTGACGTCTAAATTAGCAGAAATGAACATTGACTTCTCTAACTTCAAGTAACCCTTGCTTCCCCTCTCCCTCCATCCCTCCCCCTTCCTAGTTCTCCGACCAGTTTGACTGTCCCCAAATACATTTTATCTCTGTATGCTTCGAGAACAGAGACGAGGAGACACTTTTTGTCACAGGGAGTTGTGAGTCTGTGGAATTATCTGCCTCAGAGGGCGGTGGAGGCCAGTTCTCTGGATACTTTCAAGAGAGAGCTAGATAGGGCTCTTAAAGATAGCAGAGTCAGGGGATATGTGGAGAAGGCAGGAATGGGGTACTGATTGGGGATGATCAGCCATGTTCAATGGCGGTGCTGGCTCGAAGGGCCGAATGGCCTACTCCTGCACCTATTCTCTATTGTCTATTGTCACCTTGCTAACAATGATCTATTCTATATTTTCCTTGATATATACTCATCCCCGTTGATATCTCATTTTCACACCTTACACTTCCTTATCTCTCTCTGTGTCTCCCTCTCCTCTGACTCCAGTCTGAAGGATCATGACCCGAATTGTCACCCATTCCTTCTATCCAGAGATGCTGCCTGTCCCGTTGAGTTACTCCAGTATTTTGTGCCTATCTTCGGTGTAAACCAGCATCTGCAGTTCCTTCCTACACGATATTCATTTTGACTCTGATTCTTGATCTCTTAATCTATGAGTGTGAGTGCTGGGAATAGTAAATCAGTTAAATGTACTTTCTCCCCCTTGTTAATGGGCCACCTAAGAGAATCCAAAACATCGGCATAAAGTAGTGATTGATTGGAGCAGTTCAATGAGATCAAAAATTACAAATAGCCTTTCACAAGCTTCAATCAACAGTAACATATGTCTAAACTTTCACAATGCACTGCACACCACAAAAAAATGCAACATGTATCAAAAGAAGGTAGAGGATAGAAGATAGCTGATATTTGGACAATATTTACTAAACATTGCAATGAGAGCAATTGGGTTACTTGAGTGAAAGAACAGATTGGGGATAATGAGATCTGCATGTTGATCAGATTTCAAGTATATGTGGGCAAGGCACTAGGCAATAATAGATGCCATTCTCAGACAATGGGAACAGCCATTTCAAGATGGCTTACATTTAAAGTGCACTTACTCGTTAATTCCGACATCAAAGACCTCGGAGATCTCTGACTGGGGAATGATGTAAGAGACACTGCACCATCTAGCACAATATCCTGGTAATGCAACATTTGTAAGCATCAAGTCTTAAGGGATTAGAGGACATCGGTCTGAGGGTGAGCACGGGACAGGCTTGTAAATAGCTCAAACCTATCTAAGAATGTACCTATCACTGATAACGTACGGATTGTGACAAGGAAAATGTTATTACCAGGAAGAACAAGCTTGGTGATAGCATAATGCAACATGGTGTTAGAAAACAGTTTAAACGTGTTATATTGACTTTAGGTATGGTTTTGCTCAAAAAAGAACACTAGATTTCTGTCAGGAAATTCCACATGGATTGTTGTGCGAAATAAATTATCAGATTTTATTTAAATGATTTTGGATTTGTCTAACAAAACAGAATTCCAATGACTGCATGACTCTGAAAAAACCTCGCTGAGATCCAGTATAATAGTCAACAGTGTGGGAAAGAACTGCAGATGCTGGTTTGCACCAAAGAGAGGCACAAAATGCTGGAGTAACTCAGCGGGATAGGCAGCATCTCTGGAGAGAAGGAATGAGTAACCTTTCGGGTCTCAACTCAAAATAACACCCAATCCTTCTCTCCAGAGATGGTGCCTGTCCTGCTGAGTTACTCCAGCATGGTAGGCGACAGGCTTGATTATTTTCATTAGCTGGTAGATGGTTGACCATTGTGGAGGATGGAGCAGGTAAAGATGCCTCAGCAGCTCGGGACAAGTAACTTGTCAAATGAATGGAAGCAATGGAAGGGGAAACATCCTTCAATGCGGTATTGAGGATAGCTAATAAAGAGATGGAAATAAAAGTGATGGTGTTTTGTATCACCGGGTCAGAGAACCCAATCATGTGAGGCCAAACGCAAATTGGAGGAACAGCATCTCATATTTTGCTTGGGCAGCTCACAGCCCAGTGGTATGAATATTGATTTCTCTCACTTCAGTTAGCCCCGGCATTCCCTCTCTCCCTATCCCTCCCCCACCCAAGTCACACCAGCTTCTCATTTTCACCCTACAAACAGCTTACAATGGCCTGTTTCCTTTGTCATCGTTACTTTTTTGCATATCATTCATTCATTGTTCTTTATCTCTCCACATCACCATCTATATCTCTCGTTTCCCTGATCCCTAACCAGTCTGAAGAAGGGTCTCGACCCGAAACGTCACCCATTCCTTCTCTCCAGAGATGCTGCCTGTCCCGCTGAGTTACTCCAGCTTTTTGTGCCTACCAATGGGATGCTGGAAAAGTCCCTCAAAGCCTTTGAGAATTATTGAAATCCGCCAAGCAACGAGAGCGCAAGCAAATTCAAGCTTTTCAGCGGATGGGAAGGCATTCAATACATGCTTGATTGAACTGAAGTTGTTTGCTTCAGATTTTGACTCCGGATATTTGAAGGTTCTTTGTTTTGAAGTGGGATGTAGGCATTATTTGGGCTGCAGGACTGAGAGAGGGTTGAGAGGAACTGGTAAAGTGGGTCAAACCTTCAAAGTGTTTCAAATGCTCCAACTCGATAGCTGGAGCTGATGACTTGGATAGCAGACAGCACTGTTCTGTTCTTGTAGTCCAACTGAAGCATAGAAATAATGAGCAGCAACAGTTTAACATGTGCAAATATTGTGGCCAACTGTACAAATGGCAGAAGGAGCTTACAGAAAGGATATCACAAATGCAAAAAGAATCAATAGCGAAAGCTAGTAAGCTAGACTAGTTGAAAAATGAAAAGGGACAAGTCTAGTTCACAATGTCACACAAGCTGGCTACAGCCCCGGTGAGATGTCTGAACAAAGTATGATGAGCTCAAAGTCATGACATTGGACTCAACCAGAAAGAAAATGGAGCAAGTACAAAGGAAATCAGGATTTTGCTACTGTGGCAATAGAAGAAAAGCAGACACAATTCCAAGTACATTGGGATGCAACATGTAACATCATCCCTAAGATATTTGCAAGGAAGTATCCTGCAAATACTTCCTTGCAAGGTATGATGTTGCAAGGAACAAAACAAGCACTAACAATGTACAACCTTGCAAGTGATTTACAACTGGGCAAACTGCAGACATAGAATGGAAGTCCAAACAATGAAAAAGTCCAAAGCAGAGTTTGTTGTACTTGAAGCGATGGGGATGTTAATCAGGCCATAATGATGCAGCCCAATAAATGAGAATTACCAAATCCCTCCAAGCAATGAGAGGGTGAGCAGATTCCATTTATTTAGAGTATGGAAAGGCATTCAACACATTTGAATGAAGTGAAGTTATGGTGGGAGCAGAAACAGGGAATATGCTGACAGGACAGGCTACTTCAGATTCAAGTTCCACACTCAACGACACACAGCTGGTGGATGAATTTGCAGATATTTCTGAAGAAACAGAAAAGCTAAAAAAAAAATAGCTGCCAGTGGTACCTACTCCAAGATGCTTCAATGGCTGTCAAATTGAAACTGAAAGCAGATGAAGGCAGCGGACACATCTCCTCTTTGGCTTATACCGGGCTTGGTGTGAATAGATCAGCCAAACAGCCTGAGAACCTGTCTCCACATGATCTGAATAAAGCGAGAATTAAGGAGGAACCATTCTCCAGTCGAAGTTATCATGCCAGATCCGAGCAAAAGTCTTCAATCTGCAGGATGCCAGGAATGAATGTTGGCATGCTGAACGCGTCTCAGGGCGTTCCTTTCAAATGACCTTCAGCGCATCATTTAGGAAATATTGATGGCTCAGAATACATTTTAGGATCAGCATTGGAATCAAAGGGTTTTAGTGAAGGATGAAAGCCTATGGTAGTCAACATCTTTGGGGAAGGAGAGACTATGGCAGAAGCAATGAATTAACAGATGCAAAGAAAAACAGTTGGACACAAGCACGTAGGAACATGCAGTTACCAGATTTCACTCTGAAGACGATTTCCTCATGAATCACGTGGTCGCCACAAAGGAGCACGAAAGGCATCAGCAAAGCTGAAGGCACTGCCAAGTTCAGCAGATATTATTGGGGGAACAAGGAACTGCAGGTGCTGGTTTACAAAAAAAATGACACAAATTGCTGGAGTAACTCAATTGGTCAGTTAACATCTCTGGAGTCTTACTGGAGGTCAGGTTAGTGAGGAAGTGTTGATGAAGGAATATTGGGCCCCACAAACTTAACTAAATTCCTGCCCCATCCAAGACTGGTGTGAGAACCATTGATAAAACCGACAAGGAGAGTTGTTGAATAGTGTTGGAGGGATATCCATGAGCAAGCAAGTCAATAAATCAATGGTATTGTGGAGTCAGAGTTTCGTTTAGAGGTACAGCATGGAACCAGGCCCTTCGGCCCACCGAGTCCGCATTGAGCAGCGATCCCCGCACATTAACACTACCCTACACACACTAGGGACAATTTTACATTTATTCCAAGCCAATTAACCTACAAACCTTCAAATCATCAGAATGTGAGCGGAAACTGAAGATCTCAGAGAAAACCCACACAGGTCACGGGGAGAACGTACAAACTCCATACAGACAGCACCCGTAGTCAGGATGGAACCCAGGTCTCTGGTGCTGTAAGGCAGCAACTCTACCGCTGCGCCACTGTGCCGCTATGGATACACCTCTTTGATGACAGAAAATAGCCCATTCCTGATGGGAGCAGTCATCTTGCTAAACAGCCAACCAATAACATATGTTACCAGAGTTCTGACTGTCTAATGCATGCTGCACTTAAAAGGAAATTGAGTCATTGCCTGTGACATTTAGGCGTGAGAGGTTCCACTATAAACAAATGGGAGATATGTACACATGGAAACTTATGCTAAACTCTTCAAAGTGATGTGATGAATCTACGTTAAACCCCGATAGCTGGTTCCGCACTTAGAACAGATGATACATAGTTGTCTACTATTTCCATGCAGTGATGTACATCACTGGTATACTGCAGGAATGACAACATGCAGGTGTACAGAACCAGTGTATGTGAATCTGCCTGTGCGATAGCCAATGATGAGGTTACGATAAGGCAGATAAAACCCAGGAAGATGTTGTGTAAGGGTGTCCCGAGAACCAGCAAGAAAGGCCTTCCCAAAGTCTTGTCCCTGACAAGCTGAGGTCACACTTTGAGAGATTCGTGTTTAGAGGTGTGTCTGGTGATACCAAATTCTATGTGGAGAAATGTTAAAGTGCATACACATCTGAGAGAGAGCAGCTGTTTGTGCATTACTGTACTGGCGAAGAATAAACACAGAAGTGAAAGACTTCAACATGTGCTGGTCTTTGGAGACATGTCAACAGAGGGACAGACAGAGTGGTTCTAGTGGCTCTATCTGGTTGGTGCCAAAAGCTACCTGGAGATGGTGGATCATTCTTATAGACAACTTTGATTCAACCTCATCTTTTGGTGAGATGTTAAGAGGTTTGTTTGCAAAATGTGTAGATAATTGGGAACCAATACAGTGTGTCACGACACAACTCACGATCCAAAGGAAAGGCAGAGTGTGACGCAAACACAGCCGAGACACTTCTGAGAAAGGCATAAGAAACACACACAGATTTCCATCTCAATCTCCAGCATACATCATTTCTATCAGAGACTAATGAAACACTGAACCAGAACAACACTGCTGGGCTGATGATGCTGAGAATCCAAACTGGAAATAAACAGGCAGGAGACGAGAGTGGAGGAAAAGCAAGCTTCGCCAGCCAAAGAAATATCACCCTAAAGCAGGCAAAGAGTGTTGAGTGACTTCACTGACAAGTATACCACCTTTTGGATACTGTTGGGAATGGGTGGTGTATCAGAGGAGAGCAGCAGCAGCATTGAGATCTATGGTTAGTACACACAGCCGGCAGAGGTGACAAGAGAGAGAGATATTAGGACAGGAGACACGATGGTTAAAGGAACAGGAGATTCTATAGTTGCCTACGAGATACCAGAATGGTATGTTGCCTCATGAATGTCAGGGTCAAAGATGCCCCTGAGAGCTTGCAGGCAATTCTCAAAGGAGGAGGTTGAGGAGCAAGATATCAATGTACGTATTGGTACCGATAATGTGGATAAAAAGAAGGATGTGGTACTGTATGGTGAATCTCGTGAGTTAGGCAGGAGATTAAAAAACAGAACCTCAACGGCAGAAATCTCTGGATTACTTCCAGAGCCACACACTAATGAGAGTAGGAATAGTAAGTTAGGATGGATGAATATGTGGCTGAGGAGCTGGTGCAGGGGGAAGGGGGTCAGAGTTTTTGGATCATCAGGATCTGGCGGAGGACCAATATCCTGGTGGTTAAATGTACAAGGGGGAAAGCAGAGGTGGGGTGCGAATGTGTGTGATCAGCCATAAACATTTGAATGCTGGAACAGGCTCCAGGGGTTCCTGTTATTCACGTTTCTATATTTGTATTTCATATTGTATAGGGAGATCAGAGGACTGATACTGAAGCCAAGATGGCTGAAGACCTTAATCCTGGCTTGTAACTAGCTCAAATATATTTTCTTACAAGTTTCACCTCGGACCCATAGAACTCAAGGAAGAGTGAGCGTCTGGTGACAGAAAAGTGCAACAAAGGATGGCAAGATGTTGAAAAATTTATATTATCCTCCAAGTCATATTAATGGTGACTATATGTGAGCAAATACCTTGGAAAAATGCTCACAAAGCAACAAAGAAAATCTCCCTTTGGATTTACCTGATCTTACCGTCTTTGGGGAAAAAAGGTCAACATTCATCTGCTTAAAGTTCAAAATGGCATCTAACTCGAGTGCAGATAACAATCTCACAATGATCACTGTCATTGCGACAACCAAAACTGCAATTGGAGAAGGGTCTCAATCCGAAGTCACCTATTCCGTTCCTCCAGAGATACTGTCTGACCCGCTGAGTTGCTCCAGCATTTTGTTTCGATCCTCGGTTTAAATCGGCATCTGCACATGTTCCTTCTTGCACATGTAAACGGGGAACTAGTTTGAGAGGTGGGGGCTTCTAGCTCTAAGACGGTGGCTCCTGGGCGCAGCCGGTCAGGGAGCAGGTGGTTCCGTGTGTAATTGCCACACGACATGTTGTATCTATCTACGCTTAAACCAGCATCTGCAGTTCCTTCCTGCACAACTGGTTTAGTTGAAGTCTGTGTTTACTTGCAATTGGATACCGGGCACAAGTGAACAATGTTCCTGGAATGATTTGATAGATTCCGCAGGAGAATTGTTTTTCTTCGCTCATAGGTAATCCCAGGCATCCACAAAGTAAAATATGATTTTAATTTAAAAGGGCAGGCTGTGAAGTATCTATTCTGGATATTGAAATGCCCAAAGTAAATTAGCCCAGATCATTGTGCCATCTCATGAGCAGATGAGGTATAATGGGAAGGCAGATAGAAATAAGGCAAAGCCACAAATTATCCGTTCAATATTTCATAAATTGGTGGATAGTAATTTAGCAAATGCTGAGTCTGAGTGAATGGAGTGAATTAAATGTGCACTGGTGATTGGTCGAGCAGGGAAAAGGTTAGGACTACATTAGCAACTCGAGAGAAATCACTCGGAACAAGGGTCGCATTGCTGGGGGCTGATGGTTTGGAGCCCGCTATACTTGTGTCCAAATGTGTGGCCCTCCTTCCTACTGCACTTCAACCCGTACTTCAGGTCGAAACCAACCCTCCCTCGGTAGATAGTTGACCATGAAGGTTCCGGGATGAATAACTCACCCCACATTAGAGTAGAAGCCGGCGATCATCATTATTATAATATTTATATTTATAATATGTATATTAGCACAGAGACTCCACCTAGTGGGGAATACGTGTGGAATGTTTCATTTTATTGGCTGCTAACGTGATGAGAGAGGGTGTCATCAGCAGACGATAGAAGAACTGTCCCAAGAGCAGCTGAATGTGACTTTGCATGGAAGGGAAGAACTTGCACCTTCCTTGCTTCCACCCAATAGCTCCATGGGCCAGCCTGGCCTCTCTGTATGTGGTGCATTGGAGGGCTCCTAAAGCAGAGGGCAGGCTCAGTCCAACAGGTTCAGTGCTGCCGGGATGGTCTTCCTGGAAGGTCTGGCCAACAGGTGAAATGGAATGGGAGTGAAAATATTCTGTAAAATGATTTAACGAGTCAAGGGGGGAGGATGTTGATGGATGGATCTTCCAGGATGGAGGCGAACAGCCAGTGTCGGCTGCAATTCCCACCTGTGGCCAAGGCAGCCACTTTGGGAAGACTTTGGAAAGTGTTGGAGGCGGAATAATGGATGGAACATTTGTGGAAATGTCAGGTCACCGTTTCTCTGAGAAGCGGCGTCTTGGCCCAACGTGTAAATGGAGGTTGGATGGAGTCAACGCCTGCGAGCCAACTCGCGTGGATTAACCCATTAAAGCACGGACACCCGAATAGTTAGGGGTCGCCGTCAGGGATAGAATAGGGGCTCGCTGAATCACGCAACATTCAGCAGTGTGTGTGTGTGTGTGTGCGTGTGCGTGTGTGTGTGTGCGCGTGTGCGCGTGCGTGTGTGTGCGTGTGTGTGTGTGTGTGCGTGTGTGCGTGCGTGTGTGTGCGTGTGTATGTGTGTGTGTGTGTGTGTGCGTGTGTGTGTGTGTGCATGTGTGTGCGTGCGTGTGCGTGTGTATGGGTGTGTGTGTGTGTGTGTGTATGTGTGTGTGTGTGTGTGTATGGGTGTGTGTGTGGGGGGGGGGGTGTATATGTGTGCGTGTGTGTATGTGTGTGTGTGTGTGTGTGTGTGTGTGTGCGTGCGTGTGTGTGCGTGTGTGTGTGTGTGCGCGCGCGTCCGTGTGTGTGCGTGTGTATGTGTGCGTGTGTATGGGTGTGTGTGGGGGGGGGTGTATATGTGTGCGTGTGTGTATGTGTGTGTGTGTATGTGTGTGAGTGTTTGTGTGTGTGTATGGGTGTGTGTGTGGGTGTGTGTGCGTGTGTGTGTATTTGTGTGTGTGGGTGTATGTGTGTGTGTGGGTGTGTGTATTTGTGTGTGTGTGTATGCGTGTGTGTGAGAGGGTGTGTGTGTGTGCGTGAGTGTGAGGGTGTATATATGTGTGTGTGTGTATGTGTGTGAGGGTGCGTATGTGTGTGCATGTATGTGATGGTGTGTGTGTATATGTGCGTTTGGTTGTGTGGGGGTGTATGGGTGTGTGTGGGGGTGTATGGGTGTGTGTGAGGGTTATGGGTGTGTGTGAGGGTGTATGGGTGTGTGTATTTGTGTGTGTGTGTGTGTGTGAGAGAGAGAGAGAGAGAGAGAGATCGCGCTTATCTGCGCGGCAACGTCTCCAGGTCGGAGTCTAGAGACACGGTGGTGCTGGAGTAACAGTCACCATCTCTGGACCAAGAGGATGGTTGATGTTTCAGGTCGACACCCTTCTTCAGACCCGAAACGTCACGCACCCTGTTTCTCCAGACGCGCTGCCTGACCCGCTGAGTTCCTCCAGCACTGACTCTGTGTCTATCTCCGGTGTATAGCGGCATCCTGCAGTCCTGTTCTACACATAGAGCTGAGTGGTGCCGGCGTGGCGTGCTGGCTGCTCGTGTTTGGGTCCGGGCATCGATGCCAGGCGGCTTCCAAAGGCAGTGTGTGTGTGTGGCCATAACCATTGACGAGCTCAGCGTGGCAGCGCGGATATGTGGCGGTGTACACACTGGCGGTAGGAGAAGAACCGTTTAGTAACTTCACTGGGAAACACAGTGGCTGACAGACCATCCACAAATTCAGCCCCCTCATTAAAACCAATAAAAAAACATTGCGTGCTGCCGCTTTTAAATCCGCTCCGCATTCTGGATTAAAATATCTGTCAACAAGAATGTGATCGGATTTTCACCTCAGATCAGAACAAAACGCCACATTATTTAAAACAACTTTCCTCCGCAGATCTCACTTTTCAACTGGGTTTCAATCTTCATAGGTCGATGATCTGAGCAGATAGTTTTGGAAACTGCTATTCTGTTTGCATTTATTAAGGCAAGACAGTGACGGTCGACCTGAGGTTTGCACTTTCCAAACTGCTTTGGGGGATAGACACACAAAATGCTGGAGCAACTCAGCGGGTCAGATAGCGTCTCTGGAGAGAAGGGATAGGTGCCGTTTTGGGCCGAGACCCTTCCTCAGTCTGAAGAAGGGTTTCGACCCAGGAAAACGTCACCCATTCCTTCTCTCCAGAGACGCTGCCTGTCCCGCTGAGTTGCTCCAGCTTTTTGTGTCTATCTTCGGTTTAAACCAGCATCTGATGTTGCTTCCTGCACTGTTTTGAACGCAGTTGGTTCCCTTGGCTCGGTAAACACAACTCCCTGAGAAACGGGGACGTGTGTCTAGTAATGTGGAGGAAGGAACTGCAGATCCTGGTTTACACCGAAGACAGACACAGAATGCTGGAGTAACTCAGCGGGACAGAAGGAGAGAATGAATGGGCATCTTCTCGCCGCGTATCTATAGTAGGCACACACGGGTCGTAGAATCACAGCGCGGAAACAGGCCATTCTGCCCAACTCGCCCTCGCTGACCCAGGTGGCCATCTAAGCGAGCCGCATAGGGCAGGTATTATTCCTCTGATGCCCATTTTAGACCGAAATAGGTGACACTTATTGGCACAGAAAGCATTTTGTGACCATTTGAATATTTATCGGGGCACTCGGCTGTGAATATCTGGAACTCCCCAGCCTGGTAAAAAGCATAAAACATAGAATTGGAGGAATTTAACTGATTCAGTCCGGGCTGCGT